>JAMPIV010003617.1:0-99693 GCA_024509875.1 Oreohelix idahoensis
ACTCATGACATATTGATAGGACACACAATATCGGTCACATGACATATTGATAGGACCTACACAATATCGGTGACATGACATATTGATAGGACACACAATATCGGTCACATGACATATTGATAGGACCTACACAATATCGGTGACATGACATATTGATAGGACTTAAACAATATCGGACACATGATATATTGATAGGACTTACACAGTATCGGTCACATGACATAATGATAGAATTTACACAATGTCGGTAACATGACATATTGATAGGACTTACAAAATATCTGACACATGAGATATTGATAGGACTTACACAATATCTGACACATGAGATATTGATAGGACTTACACAATATCTGACACAAGACATATTGATAGGGCTTACACAATATCGGTCAAATGGTATATTAATAGGAATTACACAATATCTGACACGTGGTATATTGATAGGACTTACACAATATCTGACACATGAGATACTGATAGGACTTACACAATATCTAACACATGAGATATTGATAGGAATTACACAATATCGGTCACATGGTATATTGATAGGAATTACACAATATCTGACACATGAGATATTGATAGGACTTACACAATATCGGTCGCATGGTATATTGATAGGAATTACACAAAATATGACACGGGGTATATCGATAGGACTTACACAATATCTGACACGCGGTATATCTATCGGACTTACACAATATCTGACACGCGGTATATCGATAGGACTTACACAATATCTGACACGTGGTATATCGATAGGACTTACTCAATATCTGACACGAGGTATATCGATAGGACTTACACAATATCTGACATGCGGTATATCGATAGGACTTACACAATATCTGACATGCGGTATATCGATAGGACTTACACAATATCTGACACGTGGTATATCGATAGACACAATATCTGACACGTGGTATATCGATAGGACTTACACAATATCTAACACGTGGTATGTCGATAGGACTTACACAATATCTGACACGTGGTATATCGATAGGACTTACACAATATCTGACACGTGGTATATCGATAGGACTTTTATAACATCTTTTATGTGGCCAGCGTGCTACAGAAACAGTTAGCATTCATACCCTTCGACACTTGCTGAGGGAGACAGAGCGCTTATGGGTTTGTCTGGAGATCGATTCTGATCAACAAAAACAATAATACGTCTTAGATGGCCGAGTTGAATTATTGAAACTATTGGCTTAAAGTTTCTACATGGTGAGGTAGCCTGTCACATGCCCAACCTTCCTTAGTCGCCACCAAGTGGTGGGGTGCAGTGTTACTATTCTTCTCTCTCCTTTCTACTCCCGCTAACATACGTCCTTCTAGCAGTAGGAGTAAATTTTCTCTGCTTCAGACACAAAGCAAGACCTAAAAATTCATTTAGAACGGAATAGAAACAGATTTAATAACAGAACTAAAGAAGGTTTGGAAAGTGCTTGAACGGATGGCACGATCCAGAAAGCTTGACGTAAATTTGTTGAAGGTCTAATCTCCACAGAGTGATGGAGGGCCCGGATAATTTATAGCTTTGTTTTAACGCCTCGACATTCTTAAACCGTATTCTAAGAACATTCTCACTCATTTGTACAATTTAAGAACAACACGTTGATTTGCACCAAAGCACCACGTTAAAGAGATTGCCTTAATTTCATCGACAATCAGTGTCGGCTCTTGGGTGGGACGACTCCACCGGGCGCCGTTTTGGGTAGGGGTACCGAAATGTAAAATAATACAAAAAATTATTAAAATATTGAAGGAACAATGGAAACTGGATTGTTTCAGAGTTTAAACTACGAACTAGTTTTATACGTATTTACATTTATTTCATGTCTTAAATATACGTTTTTCCATTATTCAACACCTATTTTATTCCTTATTACCTACCTGGGCTAGGGGCATATCCAAAGAGTATCAAAAGTTCTCGAAGACGGCCAGATATAGTACTGCATTCCTCATAACCGCACCAGATTATAATGATTGAGCTGACCGTGCCATATGAATCCAAATTGGACGAGCAACAGTCGTTCAAAGTGGTCAAGTATAATGATCTGGCCACGGACTTGAGACACGATGGGTTCACTGCAAGGGTAATGGCTGTCGAGGTGGGTGCAAGAGGTCTCGCGGCTGCCTCAGTGTATGATCTTCTGACACTGTTGGGTTTGAAAGGACAGTCAAGAACAAGGGCACTTAAGAGGCCCAGCGAAACTGCGGAAAAGGCATCGGGCTGACTGTGGAACAACCGCAACGGGCTATGGAACTCGGGACAGCAATTCGTTTTCATCATAGGGGTTACTATCACAATTGTCTCCAGCTAGCAGAAAATAGGAGTGACTTTGAAAGCTGCAACCAACGTGGAATGGGTTCAATTCTTTGCACTAGACAATAGGAGGCTGACACTTGTTAGTCATGACTCAAGTGCCCCACCCCCACCCCCTTAGAGTGTAAAGGAGATTAAGGGACCGAAACACTTGATCGACGGGGGTGACCGCATTGGATGATCACATTGCCTCCTGTTGTATCGCTCTGAATAGAGTTTCCTATCTTATCTTACTTTCATTAAAAATTAAAAAAACAGAGCAATGAGCGGTCATCTGTAATTGAACATAAATTAATAACCCCTAAAAAATGTACCTGCCATTAGGTTTTAAAAACAAGTGCTATGTTTAGGTTAAACCCCCAAAATGAAAAACACAGAATTATAAGTTAATATCTATATCTCGTCATTTATACAAGCAAAATGACTGAAAAAAATACAAAACATTGAGGTATATACTAAAAACTTGCAATCTATGGCGGAAAAACAGTGAAAAAAAGGCAAATTTTAGCTTTTTTAGGTATTTTGTTGCCCAAGATATCTCAAATGTGAGTACAACTTGAGTTATGAAATTTGGCTGTTTCATTTGTTAATATATGATAATGATTGTATACTAAAATTATTTTGATTGGTTCGATATCTGAGTTTTTTTTGGATTTTAACATACCAATCGAAAAATAGTTGAAATTTTTAAGGGGGGTATCTTAGCTATTTCTTAACAGTTTTGTAGTTTGTTAACATATATCCTTTATTTTAGTTTATGTTAATGAACACTAAGTGTACAGCATGTGGCCCAAAATTTACTGCTGCATCACTAATAGTTTTTGAAAAATCATGGGCAACGTGCCCACATTTGTGTGAAAAATGAGGTTTTAAGAAAATTAAGAAAAAAGGGAGGAATTACACTTCTACACAAAATTTACTCACCTCGGTATCCCCCTGCTATGTAGGAATCATCTCTGGTATTTTCCTTTATTGATTCCATGTTCTGTGTCATACTTTGCAGCTTACTTTTCATTAAATTCTTCATTTCAGCAGACTGTATGCGCTTTTCGTCAGTTTCCGAAAAAAATTCATCCTTTCCTTGGTAGACATGTACTGTGCAGGGGGAAGCGATTGCTCTACCCTCAGCAGACTCAGTACATGTAGGAGAGGCTTTGCTCTCAATATATTCAAGATTAGGATACCCTTATCAGATATTAACTGACAATGGTTCACAGTTCAGAGGGAAACTGATGGAGAAAGTTTTAAGGATTTTTCAAAATATTCTCGTCCACACATTTTATCATCCACAATCGATTGGACAAGTGGAAAGATTTAACGGGACTCTACTTACAATTTTACGTAAGCTCGCACAGGAGGAACCAGAATCCTGTGATTGTTCTTACCTGCAGCTTTATTTGCGTATAAGGAGGTACCCTACCACTCTACTGGAATACCTCCAGCCACGTTATTATTTCGATGACCCATCAAAGGACTCCATGGTTAATAAAAATTAGCCAGTCAAAATTATTTTTACACATGAAACTATGTTTGAAAAACTTGAATTCTGTTTGCTTCAGGGAAATGAATACGGTACAGAAAATTAAAATCCATGCATTACAAGCAATATAGCATCACAAATATACCAATTTGTATATTTTACATATATAATTAGGTAAAAATACACTTACCTGACATACTTTAAAAATTTATATAAAATCATCCACAAAGGTTTTAGTGAAAATAAACATACAGAAATGTGGGCAAATGAATGTACTTTCCAGTGCAATATGTATCTAAAATTTGATATTTTCAGTGAAATTCTTCATTTTCGGGGGTTAAACCTCCCCTTAATTTCATCGACAATCAGTGTCGGCTCTTGGGTGGGACGACTGCACCGGGCGCCGTTTTGGGTAGGGGGACCGAAATGTAAAATAATACAAAAAATTATTAAAATATTAAAGGAACAATGGAAACTGGATTGTTTCAGAGTTTAAACTACGAACTAGTTTTATACGTATTTACATTTATTTCATGTCTTAAATATACTTTTTTCCATTATTCAACACCTATTTTGTTCCTTATTACCTACCTGGGCTAGGAGCATATCCAAAGAGTATCAAAAGTTCTCGAAGACGGCCAGATATAGTACTGCATTCCTCATAACCGCACCAGATTATAATGATTGAGCTGACCGTGCCATATGAATCCAAATTGGACGAGCAACAGTCGTTCAAAGTGGTCAAGTATAATGATCTGGCCACGGACTTGAGACACGATGGGTTCACTGCAAGGGTCATGGCTGTCGAGATGGGTGCAAGAGGTCTCGCGGCTGCCTCAGTGTATGATCTGACACTGTTGGGTTTGAAAGGACAGTCAAGAACAAGGGCACCTAAGAGGCCCAGCGAAACTGCGGAAAAGGCATCGGGCTGACTGTGGAACAACCGCAACGGGCTATGGAACTCGGGACAGCAATTCGTTTTCATCATAGGGGTTACTATCACAATTGTCTCCAGCTAGCAGAAAATAGGAGTGACTTTGAAAGCTGCAACCAACGTGGAATGGGTTCAATTCTTTGCACTAGACAATAGGAGGCTGACACTTGTTAGTCATGACTCAAGTGCCCCACCCCCACCCCCTTAGAGTGTAAAGGAGATTAAGAGGCCGAAACACTTGATCGACGGGGGTGACCGCATTGGATGATCAGATTGCCCCCTGTTGTATCGCTCTGAATAGAGTTTCCTATCTTATTTTACTTTCATTAAAAATTTAAAAAAACAGAGCAATGAGCGGTCATCTGTAATTGAACATAAATTAATAACCCCTAAAAAATGTACCTGCCATTAGGTTTTAAAAACAAGTGCTATGTTTTTGTAAAATGCTATAGTGAAAAACTATCGAAATAATAGTGTGTGATCCAACAGCAGGAAATTGGGTCTCGTAAGAGTACAGTCGGAAGGGAAAGGTGGTGGGGGGGAATTTGGTGGGGGGGGCGGGGGGGGGGGGGGGGGGGGGAAAGAAGAGAAAGAAAGAAAGAAAAAAGAGAGATGGAGGCGCCAACACGAGACCTCGCACCACCCTAACCAATCTATAGTGCAGGCTCTGTCGACAATGCCACGCCTGGTATCTAATTTTCAGTCGATTAACTGCTCATATAGTTAGTTACACATGTGTACCACCAAGGCATACACTCGTATTAAAACATATGCAGTTCACGGCATTCAGTTTAACCCAGTTCAAAAAAAAAGTAATTTAGTGATTTCATAAGAAAGCATTAGAACTGCATCTCGTGACAACTGAAGTCGCAGTCTCTGTTTGCTTCACGACAGGACTTTGACTTTGTAGCATCTTTCAGATTAACCCCCCACCCGCGTTATTTTTGCATACCGCCACCAATTTTGTGACGTACCACAAACATGTTATTTGTAAAATAAGAGTATAGATCATTTTAAAGCGAAATAGACAACAACAATTATTGAATGTAAACAAAACAAAAGTGAACTAAAATAGAAATAACACTTCATAATTTAATCTCTCAACATTTTACACTCTGTCTCTACATAAATTACAATTTCCGCATTCTTCACGCTGTGTCCTTACATATGTTACCTTTTCCACATAATTCATTCTTTGTCCCTACATATATTACAATTTATATCCTTACATATGTTACCTTTTCTACATAATTAATTCTTTGTCCCTACATATATTACAATATCTATCCTTACATATGTAACCTTTTCCACATAATTCATTCTTTGTCCCTACATATATTACAATTTCTATCCTTACATATGTTACCTTTTCCACATAATTCATTCTTTGTCCCTACATATATTACAATTTCTATCCTTACATATGTTACCTTTTCCACATAATTCATTCTTTGTCCCTACATATATTACAATTTCTATCCTTACATATGTTACCTTTTCTACATAATTCATTCTTTGTCGATACATATATTACAATTTCTATCCTTACATATGTTACCTTTTCCACATAATTCATTCTTTGTCCCTACATATATTACAATTTCTGTCCTTACATATGTTATCTTTTCCACATAATTCATTCTTTGTCCCTACATATATTACAATTTCTATCCTTACATATGTTACCTTTTCCACATAATTCATTCTTTGTCCCTACATATATTACAATTTCTATCCTTACATATGTTACCTTTTCCACATAATTCATTCTTTGTCCCTACATATATTACAATTTCTATCCTTACATATGTTACCTTTTCCACATAATTCATTCTTTGTCCCTACATATATTACAATTTCTATCCTTACATATGTTACCTTTTCCACATAATTCATTCTTTGTCCCTACATATATTACAATTTCTATCCTTAAATATGTTACCTATTCCACATAATTCATTCTTTGTCCCTACATATATTACAATTTCTGTCCCTACATATATTAAAATTTCGGTCCCTACATATATTACAATTTCTGTCCCTACATATATTACAATTTCTGTCCCTACATATATTACAATTTCTGTCCCTACATATATTACAATTTATGTCCCTACATATATTACCAGAGCGACCGATTGGCAGAGTGGTTAGAGCGCTGGTCTCTCGCGGCAAAGGTGCCGGGTTCGAGTCACGGTACTGACACGCTCCAGTCTACCCAGCTGTAAATGGGTCATGACTTTGAGTTAGGGAAGCAAAAGGCAGCGAGGAAGTGAACGGATCACCCCACCTCTCGATGCTGGACTGGGTGCACCACAGTCGGGGTACGTCGTTCGTGCATCGACGAATTCTTCCTTACAGGCAAAACTGTGAAGTGTATCACGTTTGGGAGCAAAGTTCAGTCTTACCCCCAGGCGTGTATTAATGTGGACACCCCGTTCCTATCATGAACAGTGAACGGCGTTTGTCCTCGAGAATCCAGTTGCCGATTTGATCATCGGTAATGTACGGGGAGTGCATAACGCCACGGGAGGGGTATCACCACCTGAGAAGAAAGTACATCTGAGACGGGTTTCGCGGCAGGCGTCCATGAATACTCACAGTCCGGGGCCGTGGGACATGAATAGGAACAGTAGAGGTATATCTGAGGGCCTGATAGCTAGTGACCGCAAGGTATGGGTCCGCAATATCACCCCGAGTGCTAGCTGGCGCACACTCAGACATGCGTTTAATGAGGTCGCGCCGGTTAGGTTCGTTGAGGTATTGTTGTTGCGAGACAATACCAAGGTTGCACGAGTTACTTTCGCGAATAGGTGGAGTGCGCGTGATGTAGTCAGGTGGAAGCACATGTCGTGCTTCATGGTTGTTCGTCCATCACGGGTGATGAAGACCACTCTGATCATCCAATTATTTAAGAATATTGGATGAATGGATGAATGGATGAAAGAGTGACTTGCGCGGTGATTTGGATTAAAGTGAGGAAGAGTTGCGCAATTCGTCGACCTCACTCTCTCGCCTGGGTCCATCTCAATCCAGTGGCAAGACAAGTCAAGACGACTGGAGATGAAGTCAGGTGCAGTGGATGACCAGGGCTTTCTACGTGCCTCGCCGTGCTCCTTACGCTCCACAGCGCGTTGCTGGTAATCGCCGTCATGCCCGTTGAACCAACAGGTGGTTTCTTCCGCGCAGTCTATCGAATCCAGTCTTCGCATGCATGGGTAGGCAGACCCTAACTCACCGAAGGTTTATAACCATTCGGCTACCCTCACCTAGTTTAGCCGGCCTGTCAAAGCCGTTGTCCGGGGGTGGCCGCTGTCGCATGCTGACAGCTACGAGGAGCCACAGGTGAGAGCTGGATGCCAGGTTTGGACCAAAGGTGGCTGAGCTGCCCTGAAAAGGGCATGACAGCTCCTTCACCAGAGGTACTACCAATACCTGACTTCCCAACACCCCCGTGCTTCATAACCACCTACTGATAGTCCGGCAATAGCATGGGAGTGGTATCGGGTTTCGCGTTCTATATGGGTGTTTCGGTTAACGCGAACCGAACTGTAGAGTCTGACCCACGCCACTAGTTCTGTTCTGATAAAATATAAGTCGTTCTATGCAGCTTTATAATGTAGTGAGGGTGACTGAGGAGGTGGATTTCAAATGAAATCTCAAACACTTCACTCCCCTACGGCAGTATCCGTTATGGAAATACCTTTTCCTTTTACACATATTACCATCTCCACACATTTCACACTCTGTCACTACACATATTACCATCTCCACACATTTCACACTCTGTCACTACACATATTACCATCTCCACACATTTCACACTCTTTCACTACACATATTACCATCTCCACACATTTCACACTCTGTCACTACACATATTACCATCTCCACACATTTCACACTCTGTCACTACACATATTACCATCTCCACACATTTCACACTCTGTCACTACACATATTACCATCTCCACACATTTCACACTCTGTCACTACACATATTACCATCTCCACACATTTCACACTCTTTCACTACACATATTACCATCTCCACACATTTCACACTCTGTCACTACACATATTACCATCTTCACACATTTCACACTCTGTCACTACACATATTACCATCTCCACACATTTCACACTCTGTCATTACACATATTACCATCTCCACACATTTCACACTCTGTCACTACACATATTACCATCTCCACACATTTCACACTCTGTCACTACACATATTACCATCTCCACACATTTCACACTCTGTCACTATACACTTCTCCATTCTCCACATACGGTCATACAGCCGCTGCCCCGGTCAAATTTAAAACTTAGGAATCCTATCCACCCAAAAATTAGAGAATTTGTGATTCCTGAATGCACAGATTGGGGTCTTCGCTTGTGCTACGGAGCTCGTGCACTGTGCTGAGATCCTCCTTGTGTGATTTAAGGTAGGAGATCGGAGCAATGATCGAGCTGTCCGGGTGCAACGAAGGTCCTTAAAACCAAATCAAACCAAACCAAATATTTAACATCCTGTCCCTACATATTCACACACCTCTCCATGTCCAACCTCTCCATGTCCAACCTCTCCATGTCCAACCTCTCCATGTCCAACCTCTCCATGTCCATCCTCTCCATGTCCAACCTCTCCATGTCCAACCTCTCCATGTCCAACCTCTCCATGTCCAACCTCTCCATGTCCAACCTCTCCATGTCCATCCTCTCCATGTCCAACCTCTCCATGTCCAACCTCTCCATGTCCAACCTCTCCATGTCCATCACTTTGCCCCAATATATTTTTCCATTTCCACGTACCCGCACTCTGTCTCCAGAGGTCTCCCCATTCTTCTTATTTCCACACTCTGCCCCCCCCCCCCCCCCACATTTTCTAATTCTACAGACTTCACAGTTTGTTTCTACATTGTCTTTTTTGTTTAAAAACTCTCTCTCTCTCTCTCTCTCTCTCTCTCTCTCTCTCTCTCTCTCTCTCTCTCTCTCTCTCTCTCTCTCTCTCTCTCTCTCTCTCTCTCTCTCTCTCTCTCTCTCTCTCTCTCTCTCTCTCTCTCTCTCTCTCTCTCTCTCTCTCTCTCTCTCTCTCTCTCTCTCTCTCTCTCTCTCTCTCCATTCCAAACTATATCCTGATACGTTTTCCCATCTGCACTATTCTATAAGTGTATTCTGAAAGACTGTGAAATGTGTAGAGAGGGTAATATATGTAGGTACAGAGTGTCAAATGTGTGGAGAGGGTAATGTATGTAGGCACAGAGTGTGAAATGTGTGGAGAGGGTAATACATTTAGGACAGAGTGTTAAATGTGTGGAGAGGGTAATATATATAGGGACAGAGTGTGAAATGTGTGGAGAGGGTAATACATGTACGGAGTGGGTGTGAAATGTGTGGAGAAGGTAATATATGTAAGGACAGAGTGTGAAATGTGTGAAGATGGTAATGTATGTAGGCACAGAGTGTGAAATGTATGGAGAGGGTAACATATGTAGGGACAGAGTGTGAAATGTGTGGAGAGTATAGTATATGTAGGGACAGAGTGTCAAATGTGTGGAGAGGGTAATACATGTAGGGACAGAGTGTGACATGTGTGGAGAAGGTAATATATGTAGGCACAGAGTGTGAAATGTGTGGAGATGGTAATGCATGTAGGCACAGAGTGTGAAATGTGTGGAGAAGGTAAAATGATGGTACAGAGTGGGAAACGTGTGGAGAAGGTAATATATGTAAGGACAGAGTGTGGGATGTGTGGATGTGGTAATATATGTAGGTAAAGAGTGTGAAATGTGTGCAGTTAGTAATATGTGTAAGCACAGAGTGTGAAATTTGTGGAGAGGGTAATGTATGTAGGGACAAAGAATTAATTATGTGGAAATACATATAAGGACAGAGCGTGATGAATGCAGACATTTTAATATATGTCAGGACAGAGTGTGAAATGTGTGAAGAGGATAATATATAGTGTGAAATGTGTGGAGAGGGTAATATATGAAGTGGTAGAGTGTGAAATATGTGGAGAGGGTAATAAATGTAGGGATAGCGTGTGAAATGTGTGGAGAGGGTAATATATGTAGGGACAGAGTGTTTGATGGTCTACATTGTTTCTACAAAGAGTATTCTGTATATTTTTATACCATCTGTCTCATGGTCAACATTGTTTCTATATAGCGTATTCTGTATATTACATTACTCTCCATCACCTTACTTCGTCACTGCTCTACATAATTCCCAGTTCCCCTTATTCTCCACACTGCCTCCTCCAATTCCCTTTACTCCACACACTGCTACACACAATTTCCCTTACTCCACACACTGCCAAACACTATTCCCCATTCCCTTTATTCCACGCACTGCCTGACGATATTCCCAAACCCCTCACTCCACACACTGTTATTCTCAATTCCATTTACTCCACACTCTGAACCACACAATTCTACTTACTCAACATTCTGCCCATAAATGACTCCCTATCCCCTTATTCTCCTCAATGCTCTACATAATTCATAGTTCCCCTTACTCCACAAACTGCTCCACGCAGTTCCCCTTACTCTACACATGCCCTACACAAATCCTTTACTGCACACACTGTCCTTCACAAATCTATTACTCCCCACACTGCTCCACACAATTCCATTTACTCTACACATTGCTCCACACAGTGCTCCACACAGTTCCCCTTTCTCCACACAGTGTTCCACACAGTTCCCCTTTCTCCACACACTGCTCTACACAGATCCCTTACTCCACACACTGCCCTACACAGATCCCTTACTCCACACACTGCCCTACACAGATCCCTTAATCCACACACTGCACTACACAGATCCCTTACTCCACACACTGTCCTACACAGATCCCTTACTCCACACACTGCCCTACACAGATCCCTTACTCCACACATAGCCTCATGCAATTCCCCTTACTCCATACACTGCTCCACGCAGTTTCTCATCTGTCATTACTCCAATCACTTGCTCCTCACAATTTCCCATTTTTCGCAGAGAGATTTATGATTAATAAATTTCTATATCTTTTCTTTATTCTACCCGTGTCTTCTACTTTAATATCGCTCTTTTATCCTTTATTTCGCATTCGTTTGATTGTGAAAAATATAACTCTCCCATTCATACCTTTGCCTTTTCTTTCTTATGTAGCAACGCATTTTTATTGCTGTTAAGCTAGTTCTTGAGTAGACCGAATAATGTGAAATTCGTTCTCGACAGGGATAAGATGGCAGACAATCGTCTAGCATTTTTCTCTGACACGGCTCGTCTGGCTAAGTTTTCTCGGTGATAGGTGTGATATGAAACACATGGATCGCTGGGAATGGCCATACGGTAGCAGTAGGCGTAAAAACGCGCACTGACAGTTTTATTTGCCGACGTCTGAGTTAATGTAAGTGTTAAGACGGGACTATTCGGGTTTTCGAGAATTAGTTAATCATTTTTTTCATAAGATATAAACCCCAGTAGTTTAGACTTAATTCATTCAGTACTCCGCAGTCAAGACTAGAACCATCTAGCATTCGATTCCTAAGATCTCTGTTGATAGAAGCATCATTTAGTTGGTCGATTGCCATCTAGCTTTCGATCCCTAAGATCTCTGTTAATAGAAGCATCATTTAGTTGGTCGAATTGGATATAGTTCTTAGTAGTTCTGTGTTGAGGTATATTATATATCTAGTAGTGGTTGAGTGATTTAAGTGGTAATCGCTTATTTTATTTCACTAGTTAGATTGCTGTGCAGAGGGATTAAATTATAAGTCTGTTATATTCTCTAGTTGACGTGTTACAGTGGAAAGCAGTAAAAATTATTATTTCTAGCTAAAACTCATTCAGCTATAACTAAAATTTAATTAAATTGCTAGTAACCAGTCCGAGTATATTGTAACTAACTTATAACTGCACTGAGTCATCATTGAGTATTGACGAAATACGTAGGTATTTCTAATTCATGATGAGTGATTTTTTTAAACGATCATAATTATTTCACGGGAGTTTTAACGTTAAGACAAGCTCTACGCTTGCAGTTTATAATGTAAGTTATAACCGAAGCGAATATTGTGGTTAAGTATTTTGTACTTTTCTCTTCCTTATACAGTTTGGGTCAGCCCAACTTTTACCAGCGGTTTTAGTACAAGTGAGAGAAGAAACATTTTTATCTTTAACCACATGGGTCTACAAGTTAACACCTGTCTGGCAGGGTGTTTGCCTCCAGAAATAGACAGAGTACAAATCTCACTAACGGTTTTAAAGACTAAATGCCTATACTGGGCCTATTGAGCCAGATTATATTTCTTCACAAACTCTCATGCACATGCAGCCCTGTGGCGAGAAAAATTACACACCATTAACATTCCGACATTTTGACTAAATTGTGGTGTGACCAATAATTATCTATTGAGAGAAGTTACCAACTGGTCATTTTCCTAAATAAGGGAAACCACGTGATTCTGACACTATGAGCCCGCTTAAATCTAATTCTTACCTGAACTGAGTAAATTGACACTAACTTAAATCTGAAAAGAAAACTATCGCATGAAGAGAACGCTCCCCGGACCCATTGGATGAAACCAAACTCTGCAGAGCTGGGATCCGCTTCGTCAAAAGAAAGACAGATTAAACGGCGTGTGTGTACTAACGTGCGCCAGACGGCGAACACCAGAAAGATTTTAGGTAAGAAAAGTGAGACAGGGGCCCCTGCTGAAAGAACAGAGTAAAAGCAGACTGAATGATTCTTTTATGATATGATTTGTGCACCCACATTTTTGTAATTTCATTTATGCAAATTGTTGCTAAATGCGGGTTTTCCTCTCTTAGGATAGATTAGGGTATACATTCTGTTCTCAACTTTAGAGGGAAATCTGAGACTATAGTGTATATATCCGTGACTTTTTGGGGCTATCACTTTTCTTCTAACAGGATCGTGGGCTAAACATCGAGGGAAAAGATTACACCTATGGGTCTATTATACTTGTAGTAATTCATTACCTTATATGTATTTTCTATGCTTGATATTAACATTTATGTGTTGTGGTAATTTTTCTTATGTTAATAAATTTACATAAATTTTATTCAAGGTGTCTGTCAGCTCGTTCCAACATATCTATACTCCATTGTTATAGTTTTTCCACGTCTGTGCGTCTAACTTTCGTCACTTATGTGTGTGTGTATGTGAGTGGTATATATGTATATTAATATATATATTATAATAGACTGTCTGACTCCTCTAGATCTGTTGTAGAAGATAGGCTGAAAGAGAGAAGATTCTCGATTTCAGGCATATCTATTAATTCCTACCATCTCACTCGTGGAAATCTATTTCTATTATTATCTCTCACTGTGGCTATCACTTGTTCTAATCTATTCAGAAGGGACCAACCCAAGTCTTAATTTCCCTATCAAAAATCTACGACACCATTCTCTCTTACACCACACTCTACACTACAGAATGCCTTGTTCTCCATTACACCACATACCGCCCTTCATAATTTTAGAGACTCCCTTACTCCACACACTGTCCTGCAAGATTTCCCATTCTCCCTTACTTCACACAGTGTCCTGCAGGATTTCCCATCCCCCATGACTCCACACATTGTCCTGCAAGATTTCCCATTCCCCATGACTCCACACATTGTCCTGCAAGATTTCTCATTCTCCCTTACTCCGCACATTGTCCTGCAAGATTTCCAATTCCCCATGACTCCACACATTGTCCTGCAGGATTTCCCATTCCTCATGACTCCACACGTGTCCTGCAAGATTCCCCATTCCCTTACTCCACACATTGTCCTCCAAGATTTCCCATTCCAGTTACTCCACACGTATGTCCTCCAAGATTTCCCATTTCCCATGACTCCACACATTGTCCTGTAAGATTTCCTATTCCCCGCTACTCCACACATTGCCTTACGCAACTTCCCATTCTCATAACACCACACACTTCACTACACAATTTTCCTTCACCCTCCACTCCACACTGTGCATCCATATTTCCCCATCTCCCCTAATATCTCATTACAAAATTACTCATCTTTTTACATACTACAAACTGTCACTGTTCCCTCCCCCATAATGCGCATACGTGCCTACATATTCTGTCTTTCCCTACAGTGCACACTGCCGCTCAATGTCTCCATTCCAGGATGACACATTCAACGCCGAGACAATAAACAGTCAACGTTACAACTTTCAAGACTGTCCTTTTGAGGTTAACACAATTTTTCTCTCTCACACTCTCTTTCTTTCTATTACTCTCTCTCTCTCTCTCTCTCTCTTTCTCTCTCTCTCGCTGCTGACAAAGTTTCAAACGACGTTCCTTGAGCTATCACCCCCTACTCTCCCCCACCCCCACCCCCAACCCGCTAACTACCACACATCGATATTTACGGGCGGCATTATGTGTACAAATTGTGTGGGAGAAGAGTGCATCTTCCTTATAAGGTTTCAGTCTTTTAAATCTCTGAACGGCTTTCTCAGCGCACCGGATGTAATGGGCACTTGTCGTTTGTGATAGATTCTGTTGACACCGCCACGTGACCTATCACATGATAGGAGTGAGCAAGTTAGGAGGGCTAATGTTGTGCCGATGAGTCATTGCTCGCAGTATGCCACAGGTTTTTAAATTATTCTATGAAATCTGGTCATGACTCCATTTTGTTGATCTGTGTGTCTTTTCTCTTTCCTCGTGGAAGCATATCTGCCAATATTTTTCTGTCTCTCATTCTCTCTCTCTCTCTCTCTCTCTCTCTCTCTCTCTCTCTCTCTCTCTGTCGCTTTTGCGTGGGAGAGTCATGGGTAATGGGAATTACGTTTTGGCCTAGATTAAATATCAAATGTCAAGTCAGTCCTATTGTATGGCTGTGAAACATGGAGAACATCAAAAAACTACAATTAAGAAACTACAGACTTTCATAAAGGGATGCTTGCGTAGAATAGAAGGGGTGAAACTGGTATGACAAGATTTACTAATGTGGAGCTGATGACAAGAACCAGACAAGTGGCAGTTGAACAAGAGATGACAAGAACCAGACAAGTGGCAGTTGAACAAGAGATGACAAGAACCAGACAAGTGGCAGTTGAACAAGAGATGAGAAGACGGCGCTGGCGATGGATAGGTCACAAACTAAGAAAACCTGCTGATAGCGTTACAAGGTAGTCCTACTTCTGGAATCCCCAGAGTGAGAGAGGCAGGGGCAGATCGAAGAAGAGAAGGGGAATACAATTGGAAACAGACGGAAGAGAAATAAGGACAGACCTTGTGATGATGGCACAGGACATGAAGACTAGACATACGTTTATAGAAGGCATGTGCTTCTTGTGTACTGAAAGGTGGTGATGATGATGATGATGGTGATGATAATGATGATGATGGTGGTGATGATGATGGTGATGATGATGATGATGATGATGATGATGATGATGATGATGATGATGATGATGATGATGATGATAACGATGATAATAATGATAATGATGATGATAATGATGATGATTATGATGATGATCATAATTATGATGATAATAATAATGATAATGATAACGATGGTGATAATGATGATTATGATAATGATGATGATTATGATGATGATGATAATGATAACGATGATGATAATGACAATGATAATTATGATGATAATGATGACGATAATGATGATGATTATGATGACGATGATGATAATGATGATGAAAATGATATTGATGATGATAATGACAATGATGATGATTATGATGACGATAGTGATGATGATGATGATGATGATGATGATGATGATGATGATGATGATGATGATGATGATAATGATGATAATGATGATGATAATGATAATTTGGTGATAATGATGATGATAATGACGTTGATTATGATGATGATAATAATTACGATGATAATGATAACAATGATGATAATGATGATGATGATGATGATGATGATGATGATGATGATGATGATGATGATGATGATGATGATGATAATGATAATGTTGGTGATGATGATAATGATGACGATGATGTTGGCGATAATGATGATAATGATGCTAGTGATAATGTTGGTGAAATGATGATAATGATAATGATGATAATGATAAAGACGATGATGGTAATGTTGATGATAATGATGATAATGATAAAGATGAATATCGATAATGATGATGATGATGATGATGATGATGATGATGATGATGATGATGATGATGATGATGATGATGATGATGATGATGATGATAACGGTGATGATAATGATGATAATAATGATAATGATGATTATAAAGATAATAATGATGATAATGTTGGTGATAATGATGATGATAATGATGATTATGATGATGATGATGATGATGATGATGATGATGATGATGATGATGATGATGATGATGATGATGATGATGAAAATGATAATGGTGATGATGATGATGATGATGATGATGATGATGATGATGATGATGATGATGATGATGATGATGATGATGATGGTGATTATGATGATCACGATGATAATGATGATGATAATGATAATGATGATGATTATGCGATGATAATGATGAAGATGATAATAATGATGATGACAATGATAATGATAACTATGTTTATAATGATAATGATGATGATAATGATGATGATAATGTTGGTGATAATGATGATAATGATAATGTTGGTAATAATGATGATAATGATGATGATAACGTTGGTGATAATGATGATAATGATAATGTTGGTGATAATGATGATAATGATGATGATGATAAAGATGATGATGATAATGTTGGTGATAATGATGATGATGATGATGATGATGATGATGATGATGATGATGATGATGATAAAGATGATGATAATGATAATGTAGGTGATAATAATGATAATGATGATAATGATAAAGATGATGATAATGTTGGTGATAATAATGATGATGATGATAATGATAAAGATGATAATGTTGGTGATAATGATGATAATGATGATGATCATGATGATGATGATACTAACATAACAGCACTTCAGTTTTTATCTCATGCTGGGGGCAATTCTGGGGGACCCTGTTCCACTACACTTACTTTTGGTTTTTGTGTTTTTGGTTTTAAGTACTATCTTCACTGCACACGGACAACTCCATCAGTGCTCTGATCTCCTCCCTTAGATCACATAAGGAGGATCTCAGCACAGTGCACGAACTCCGTAGCACCGGCGAGAATCCCAGTGTGTGTATACAGGAATCACACATTCTATAAATATGTTTGTAGTGGGTAGGTTTCTAATTTTTTTTTGCCAGGGCCGCGGTCGTCTGGCCTACTCTTTATGATTTCCAACTGCCGTGGGATTTTTAACGTGCGCATCTTGCACACGGGACCTCCTATTTTTTTGCACTTATTCGAGAAGGCTAGGCATCCAATCTCACTACCAAGGAGACCAGGGGGAGTATAACATTATTAGGACCACTGGTTCTGGAAGAAATTTCCATAAATTATATCCTTTCTACTGGGAATCGAAACCGTACCTTTAAAATTCGAAGCAGACGCCATATCTCTTAGGCACATAAGGAAGGGAAACCCGAGGCCTGTAAACAGTAAATAAATATTAGACAAACATAAAGGTATGTTTTCAGGCACTCGTAAGAAATAAAGAAGTAGAACACCAGACAACAGAAAAACAACAGACTGTTACGTGCAGTCTTTGATATCTTACAATATTATACATTGGTATACTTGTTATGTTCGCAAATATTTTGTAAACAAAATAGTGCTTAAGGAAAAGTCATTATTGAGTTACTTCCCTTGAAAGTTGTGCCGTCTCTTCGATCGAACTCCGCGGATGAATCCATTTTACTGCGATTTATTCGTTGTTTGGGTAATAATAGATTGTTCTTGCTTCAGAATATCTATGGCCTGAATTTATGTGTATTGTTTGTCTGAGTAGGACGAGTCTGTCTTATATCTGTATATCTTTACATATCTAAGTCGAACTATATGTTCTGTTGTCTCTAGAGAGGTCAAAGGCTATTCGGCGGATGTGTCGCTAGAGGGGGGTGTGATTTGGCTTCGTCCTGATAGGGACTGTGTCTTCTATGTCGGCTTGTCGCCGGGGAAAAAGTGATCTCAGTATTTGTGGGGAAAGTGATAGTCGTCTAGACCTATCGTGTATGCTTTACCCCAGTGTTTATTCGTATTGCCAAGGAATGGCAGAAAAAATATTTCTGATACCAAGGTAATAATAGACACTCTTATGAACTCTCGTACGAAGCCACCATTTTCGATAGGTACGATTTGAATGTCTAAGAGAATATATTGGACTCGATGAAAACGACTTCGATTCCTAGCAGCACTATATCCTGTAGATTGCAGTCAAGTGTTCATGATCAAATCTACAGAGCAATGAAAGATTTAATGAATGACTAACTTTAGGACAGATTCATTATCTGTATCCAAACGTGAGTGACAGCTCACGAGTGAAGCCATCTTGGAACCAAACATGTAGTGACTTTCAAGAAGAGAAAAGGGATGCCCGTATTATCGCTTGTTTAGTCCAGAGATCACTGCTACACATGAGAACCCGTTATTAGCGGTTCAATATTATTATATGGAAAAATATGTGCTGAACATTATGTTGGAGAATAGTCGCTAAACGAGATTAGGTTTAGAAGCCATCTGAAATATTGTTTATAAGCTGACGTGCTCAGTCAGTGAAGTCAGATGATATATATGTATGGGCGATACTGAGGGCTTGGCTACTGACAGTCCATTATAATATTATTCTACATGAGTGCCCATGTAACATAACATTGCAAGACCAGTTATCCACTGTACCATGATGTATTATGCCAACCTGTGATTTGTCACTATCTGTGCTGTCGAGTGTGTACGTCCAATTAAACTTTAGTAAAGGTACACAGTCGTTGGTGTCGATGACTTCCAGCCATACATGAGTGTGAGAAAAGAACATTTGTCAACACCACGAACCCTTATTATCATTCGCACATTATACACTCAATCCATGTCTACACACCACTGCGTAGGTCAAGTTGACATTCCATACACTACAGTGGAGCAAACAACACCATAGAGATCTTATCAACTGATGATGATGATGTCTGCTTCCATCCACTTATATTTATCCTTTTGGTGGATATCATTAACGGGAATAAAATAACAACTTTATCAACTGGTGGACCAGCTTTCTGGGTTTGACCTCGCAGAAGTTCAGAAGTCAACAGATTACCGATACCAGACCGTTTCCTGTGGCTGATACGACACACTTGCAGTATTGGTTTGCTATTTGTCAACACTTCGTCACGTGACCTGTCAAGTGAATGCAGTATGTAGGTCAGCGTTGTTGACATTTTTTACATTAGACATTACAGAGTTTCACAGAACAGTTGGATCAATTCTTGTCAATATTAACAGGAAGACAGTATTGGTGAACTAAGAAGTCCTATTTTCATCGATGGATCTTCTTGTTTTCTGTATATGAACTTTAATATTTAAGGCCAGAATGTTTAATTGAATAAAGTGGCAGTTTGTTTGTTTTCATAAAAATAACTTTGCCATTACTGTAAGACTTCACAGCTAACACAACAGAATATCCCACGTCATAGAGGGTCCGTTGTGGGCGTTTTCTATAGGTGCAATTTTCTTGATTGAAAATTTGCTGCGACAACTGTTGCTTTTGTGTTAGCTGTGAAGTCTGTAATTATTGTTATTTTTGTAATATTTCTTTGTTCTTTAGTTTTGTTTTGATTTGTTTGTAATTTGTTGGTCTAACCTTTTCTATCTTTCAGTTCTATTCACAATTTGTATTCATATACTGTGACGTCATTGGTGTTGTTATTCTTTGCAGATTCAGTGATTATTTTCATTGATTTCCCTATTTGATTTATTTTGATTTCTGCAAACGTTCTTGTATTGTCAGTCCTATTTGTACTTTATGTATTCTGTTGGTTGACATATGTTTTATATAGGTATATTTCATAAGACACTATTGCCTGTGCACTGCACTTGGATTATGGTATAAACCAGTACCTGATTATTATTACTGTTATACAAGACCTTATTAAGGCTTGTGACCCACAGATATTGAGATAGTATACTGATTAATCAAGTCATTAAGAACTTGTGGTATTATTATTATTTCAGGTGATTAGTATTATTGTTAGACATCATGTCTACATTGGAATACTTCATTACACAAGGGAAAGCCCTTGATAAGACTGGTCAACAATTAGAACAATGGGCTGTTGCTCAATATGACAAAGCATTAGCTGCAGAAGAGAGAAGAGCTATGGCAGAAGAGAAAAGATTAGAAAGAGAAGCTGAGGCTGCTGCTGAACAAAAGAAATTACAGATGCAGGTGGAGGTGGATGAAAGCTGAACACAAAAAAAAATTAGAAAGTGAAGCTGAACAAAAAAGATTAGACAGGGAAGCTGAACAAAAAAGATTAGACAGGGAAGCTGAACAAAAAAGATTAGACAGGGAAGCTGAACAAAAAAGATTAGACAGGGATGCTGAACAAAAAAGATTAGATGCTGAAGAGAAAAAAAGCAATAAGAGAACATGAATTTGAGTTAGAGAAATTGAGATTGACAAGTATGATTAATGTTAATCAGGCATCTAGTGGTAATGGTAAACCTTCTACTTACAAGGTTAAGGTTCCACCGTTCAATCAGTCCAGTGACGATATTACATTCTGGCTGGATAGATTTGAACGTTCTTGTCGTACACATAATGTGGATAAATCACAATACGCTAATCAATTAGCAGAAAACTTGAAAGGTGAATCTTTGACTAGATTATGCCTTGTAGGAGAAGTAGATAAGGATAATTATGATGTCATTAGGGCGGCTTTGATAAAAAAATATCAGCTAAGTGAGGAAGGCTATCGCCTTTTATTTAAAACGATGGTGCCTGAGACGGGTGTAGAATTCTCAGAATTCACTGCAAAGGCACGTCTCACAGTTGATCGTTGGATTGAGCTTTCCAAAACAGAAAAAACGTATGAAGGACTTATGGATTTGTTGCTCAGAGATAAGATTATGTCATGTGTGAACAAACCTTTCCTTGAATTTATACATGAGCGTAAACCCAAATCTCTAAAAGAAATGGAAGAATATTGTTCCCAATATGTCACTGCACACCCCGACGTGACTTTTGGCAACACTAAGATTAAGGAGCGTATGCCAGTTGCTTCAGCAACACCATACAATCCCAATTATTCACACAGATTTCAGGGACCTCAAAACAGATTTGATAAAAAAGGTAACCATAATAGTTATCAAAACCAAGGTAACCAATCATTTCAGGGTTCTTCTTCAAAGAACTGGAGACGAGCTGATAGCTCTCGACACAGGGGTGGTCATAATTATAGGAATTTCCGTAGAGGAAGTAATTATAGAAACTATCAGGGTTATCCGTCTTGGAGTCAACAAGATCATAATTACAGAGATACTCATTATAATGAATATGATAATGGTAACCAAGGGAACTATGACTCAAACCCAAATAGGGGTTACAATAGAGGTAACAATAACTACAGAGGTGATAATAACCGAGGTAGATCTCAAAACAAAAGACATAAACCACATTTTCAGGCAAACTCTGCACAACAAGAGTCCCATGAAGCCTATAAACAGAGTAAAGATAATAATGATGCTAGTAATATGGCATGTGCCGCTTTTGATTTTGGGAGAGCATCTCAGTGCCCCCAATGCAAAACGTTATTTGAGCCAACCACAGTGTCTACTTTAAGCTGTGGCCATCCTCTTCCTGCTCTTCCGGCATCAGTCGCGCATGATGGAAGAGGTTCTCTTGTCTTACATAAGGGTTTAGTGAATAACAATCCAGTCTCTGTGTTATTTGATTCTGGATGCACCACAATTGGTGTTAGGCAGTCACTCGTAGATCCTTCCCGTGCCACTGGACAAGTAGTCAAATGTGTAACATTTGGCGGCACATTAGAGAAATACTCTACTGCTATCATTAGGATTGCTACTCCTTTCTTTACAGGAGATGTACACGCATGTCTTCTTCCGAATCCGATCGCTGACCTCATCATCGGTCGCATTCATGGAGTCAAAGAATGCACTCCGCAACAAATTTCCACGTGGGAAAGGCAAAACATGCAGATTGCTAACGGTGTAGTCACTAGAGCTCAGGCTCTTAATATGCCTCAAACTTCATCTACTGAAGATAATGAAGTGCATAACCAAGATAATCCCTTGGTAATTTCTCGTGACTCGTTTATAAAACAGCAAGAAGATGATTCCACTCTGAAGAAATTCTTCATTCTTGCAACTAAAGGTGATCCGAATAAAGACACAAGTCGTAAATCGTGGATTACAAAGAAGAATGGCGTACTTGTACGTATGGTTCAAGACTCCATTACGTCAAGTCATTCTCAAATCCTCGTTCCCAAGAATTTGAGAGTTAAAATTTTGCAGCACGCTCACGACTCTCAGTGTGCTGGACACATGGGTTTTTCCCGTACTAAGTCAAGAGTCCTTGCGGCTTTCTTTTGGCCATTGGTAAACAAGGACATACGGATTTATTGTCGATCTTGTAAAGTATGTCAGGAAGTTAAATCCAAAGGTCCACGGCATGCTGCACCCATTCAGGCGGCGGACATTCCTATTCGGCCGTTCCAAAAAATGGCCATAGACATAATTGGTCCATTTAAGATCAAGTCTGCCAGAGGACATCAGTTTATCTTGACGTGTGTTGATATGTGCACACGTTGGCCAGAGGCTATTCCTCTGAAGAGCATTACTACTGCAGATATTGCAGATGCTCTTTGGCTTATATTTTCTCGTCTGGGGTTCCCCGGAGAGATATTGTCAGACCATGGCACCCAACTAATATCAGATACCATGTCTCAAGTAATGTCTACTCTGCAGATAGATAGATCTTTAAGTAGTATCTACCATCCAATGTCTAATGGTATGGTCGAACGCCTTAATAGAACACTTAAAAACTTACTGGGGAAGATAACTGAGGATCATCCTCAAGACTGGGACAGAGTTTTACCTGCGGCCCTCTTCGCTTACAGAGAGGTACCCAATGAACATACGGGATTTTCTCCCTTTGAACTCGTCTTTGGCGCGCGTCCGCGTGGCCCTATGTCGTTGCTTCACGATCTCATTACATCTGACAATATTGACGATGACACAAAGTCATCCTACGAATATGTCATCGCGTTGAGACAAAAAATTATCGAAGCATGCAAATTAGCAACTTCTTCTTCTGAATTTGCGAAACAGAAGGCAAGGCAATTTGCCAATAAGAAGAGATGCTTACGACAACTTTGTCCTGGTGACAAAGCATTTGTATTACTACCTTGTAGGGAAAACAGATTACTTATTTCTTGGAAAGGTCCGTACGATATAATATCGAAAATTTCCGATGTCGACTATATTGTCGATATTGATGGGAAGCATAAAACCTTCCACATCAATATGCTTACTGAATTCCATGAACGTCCGGATTATTTGCAACCCGTTTTCCAAGCAACGGACAATTCTCCAGTACAACATGGTCATTACTCATCACTGTCCGTGATACAGGATGAGGAAACAAGTTTTTCAGATGTAAATCTTCCTCTTCCAATGATCCCACTTCATTCTAGTGAATCATGGAAGAACGTTAATGTCTCTCCTGATTTGTCTCTAGGAGAACAGCGACAAGTTTCAACTATGTTGCAAACATTTCAGGATGTACTCACTGACATCCCTGGACAAACGCATGTCATTGAACATGACATTGTTCTAACTGACCATACTCCTATTAGGATTAGACCTTATCCTATACCTATACATTTTCAAGCACAGGTCGAGAAAGAGTTGGATGAGATGATAGATTTGAAAATAATCGAACCATCCACCTCTGCATATTCTTCGCCGATGGTTATTGTGCGTAAAAAAGACAATAACATACGTCTTTGCGTTGACTATCGAAAATTGAATCAAGTAACGAAGTTCGATGCCGAACCTATGCCTTTACTGGAAGAGCTACTTACTCGACTCTCCAAATCTCATTTTTTCACTAAACTTGATTTGTCTAAAGGATATTGGCAAGTTCCTTTATCTGAACGCGCCAAACCTCTCACGGCTTTTTCAACACCTAGAGGTTTGTTCCAATGGAATTTTATGCCTTTCGGTCTTATGAACGCACCAGCTACATTCGTACGCATGATGCGCCGAATCCTATCTTATCGGTCAGATGTCATTGCATATCTAGACGACATCTGTCTTTTCAGCGATACTTGGGAAGATCACTATTCAGGGTTAGATGAATTGCTGTCTACTTTGCGCGAGCACAACCTGACAGCGAAACCCTCTAAAGCCTATATTGGTTTTAGCGAAATTTCTTTCCTAGGCCAAGGAGTTGGTCATGGTTTCCTAAAGACAGAGGACCATAATACTAGTAAGATACTTAACATCTCAATCCCTAAGACTAAAAAACAGGTGAGAAGTCTGTTAGGTCTTATTCAATTTTATGGCAGATTCATTCAGAATCTATCCTCTATCATGGCACCTCTCTCAACACTTCTAAAGAAAGGTTCGCCTAATGTGGTCCACTGGTCTCAGGAATGCCAATGCTCTCTGGATAAGATTAAAACATTGTTTTCAACACCACCTATTTTAGTGCTACCTACTAAAGATAAGACATTCGTTCTTCGTAGTGACGCTTCATCCACTGGGATTGGAGCGGCACTAATGCAAGAGTACTCTGGAACTCTGCATCCTGTAATGTATATTTCCAGAAAACTTAATGCGGCAGAAAGGAATTATTCGGTTTTAGACCGTGAGCTATTAGCTATGGTTTGGTCGATTCTCAAACTACAGAGATTCCTTCTAGGCGCACATTTCATAGTAGAAACCGACCAAAAAGCTCTTACTGCTATACAGAGTAAGAATTTGAAGAGCTCGAGGTCTACTCGATATGCAATTGCTCTTCAACCTTTTCATTTCTCTGTGCGAGCTATTCGTGGATCAGATAATGTGATGGCAGACATTCTGTCAAGATGCCCACATGATTCCACATAACTATTAGGGCTTAGACTTCTTGATATGTCTAGTTCTATGGTAGTTCCTTTTCTATATCATGATAGATACACATTTGTAATTTAATAATATAATGATTGTATAACTACATAGCGGTTCATTGATGTTTATTCACCGCTGTGCTTTGATGATTTTTTCTACATAAATCATAAATTTAAGATATCTAATACGAAATGATGATATGAATTTTTTGGGCATCGTGTAATTGCCAGAATTGTATTATACTTTGATGACACCTTCCTGGAAAAATATACTTGTAGAGAAATAATTTCTCTCAGTTTATGAGACACATTCTCACCAGTCGCTCCATAAGTCGACTTAGCCTCATATTAGGCGTTATAGGTAGTCCTGATATTTTCATCTACGCATTATTCATGCGTTGTGAGCCTATTGTACGTTGCTCCTAGATGTATTTCAAAAAAAAAAAGTTCCATTTTTTTTTTCCCGGGAGGTGTGGTAAGACTGTTACGTGCAGTCTTTGATATCTTACAATATTATACATTAGTATACTTGTTATGTTCGCAAATATTTTGTAAACAAAATAGGTAATTTTTTAGTGCTTAAGGGAAAGTCATTATTGAGTTACTTCCCTTGAAAGTTGTGCCGTCTCTTCGATCGAACTCCGCGGATGAATCCATTTTACTGCGATTTATTCGTTGTTTGGGTAATAATAGATTGTTCTTGCTTCAGAATATCTATGGCCTGAATTTATGTGTATTGTTTGTCTGAGTAGGACGAGTCTGTCTTATATCTGTATATCTTTACATATCTAAGTCGAACTATATGTTCTGTTGTCTCTAGAGAGGTCAAAGGCTATTCGGCGGATGTGTCGCTAGAGAGTGGTGTGATTTGGCTTCGTCCTGATAGGGACTGTGTTTTCTATGTCGGCTTGTCGCCGGGGAAAAAGTGATCTCAGTATTGGTGGGGAAAGTGATAGTCGTCTAGACCTATCGTGTATGCTTTACCCCAGTGTTTATTCGTATTGCCAAGGAATGGCAGAATCATATTTCTGATACCAAGGTAATAAAAGATACTCTTGTGAACTCTCTCGTTCGAAGCCACCATTTTCGATAGGTACGATTTGAATGTCTAAGAGAATATATTTGACTCGATGAAAAACGACTTCGATTCCTAGCAGCACTATATCCTGTAGAATGCAGTCAATTGTTCATGATCAAATCTACAGAGCAATGAAATGTTTTATGAATGACTAACTTTAGGACAGATTCATTATCTGTATCCAAACGTGAGTGACAGCTCACGAGTGAAGCCATCTTGGAACCAAACATGTAGTGACTTTCAAGAAGAGAAAAGGGATGCCCGTATTATCGCTTGTTTAGTCCAGAGATCACTGCTACACATGAGAACCCGTTATTAGCGGTTCAATATTATTATATGGAAAAATATGTGCTGAACATTATGTTGGAGAATCGTCGCTAAACGAGATTAGGTTTAGAAGCCATCTGAAATATTGTTTATAAGCTGACGTGCTCAGTCAGTGAAGTCAGATGATATATATGTATGGGCGATACTGAGGGCTTGGCTACTGACAGTCCTTTATACTATTATTCTACATGAGTGCCCATGTAACATTGCAAGACCATTTATCCACTGTACCATGATGTATTATGCCAACCTGTGATTTGTCACTATCTGTGCTGTCGAGTGTGTACGTCCAATTAAACTTTAGTAAAGGTACACAGTCGTTGGTGTCGATGACTTCCAGCCATACATGAGTGTGAGAAAAGAACATTTGTCAACACCACGAACCCTTATTAACATTCGCACATTATACACTCAATCCATGTCTACACACCACTGCGTAGGTCAAGTTGACATTCCATACACTACAGTGGAGCAAACAACACCATAGAGATCTTATCAACTGATGATGATGATGTCTGCTTCCATCCACTTATGTCTATTTTTTGGTGGATATCATTAATTGGAATAAACAGAAAAGGACGACTTTATCACGTGTCAGTCAAACATTTGACCCCATTGGAAAGCTGTTGATCATGTTGACACAAGCTTGTATTGTGCGTACGAGGAAAGAAGGCAACACTGTCTGACCAGACATCTGTCTGGCGGAGGCATGCAGATAAAGGGGATAATTAGATAATCTGTCGGGGCAGACATCTGGGCGGAAGTCATTACGCCAGAAACACAGGGTCACACTATTGTGATAGACAGAGGTGCGCCGGAAGTCTTATTTAACGATTTGACATCACTGTTGTAAGAAGCCACGCGTGTGTATTAAATTTAACATTTTCAAATACGCGTGGGATGAGTAATGATAAACCTCCCCACCCAAACAGTGCTAGATAGATTTGATTGGTTCGCCAGAAGCTACAATGAATTGATTGGAACATTCAGCAGGAAACACAGCTGGGATTTGAAACTCAGGATTGTGAGATATTGATATGATTAAAATTCATAACGATTGTGTCAGTATAATATACTACTGGACAAAAGTTAAGGGCTACCATTCAGTTTAGACAAGGTTTATATAATTGATTGGCAAACTGTAAAGACAAGTGAAAATGTCATTAAAACTGAGCTCAGAGAAATGTGTATACATTTCTGTGTGCACTAGGTTAATTTTTTTTAAATGTCCAAAACTGGGTCACTTTAACCCACACGTGAAAATTGAAATTGTTGCTGCAAAAACTCGTGGTTTTTGCAACACGTCCCACTAGTTCAAAAGGTGAAAAAGTGAGTTGAATTTGAATGCACGTGGAAAATGATCATCGGTAAAGAGTGTTCACCGTTGGTATGCAATAGATCAGTATAACAAATTATCACTGCATTAGACATGCCACCAAGAAGAAGTCTCAGCACTGTAGACCGTGGTCGAGCCATGGCATGGATTCAGTATGGTCAATCTGTTCGGCATGTTGCAAGTCGTTTAGCAGTGTCCCACTCTACCATTCAGAGACTTCTTCAGAGATTTCAAGCTACCGGACATTTGGAAAATCGACCCTGCTCACGAAGAATTATATAAACCTTGTCTAAACTGAATGGCGGCCCTTAAATTTTGTCCAGCAGTATAGGTAGCTCAACAGGGCTCCTTGTTCGTTTATTTAAGAAAAATTAAGATTTCAACATAAACAGGCTAATCCAGCAGGTGAAGAGGCTGGAAAAAAGGACCATGCCTCTACTTTTAAACTAAATTTGCCCAAATGTAATCCTAATATAGACGATATTTCATGCTTTTTAAATAGATATGAGACATGTTGCCAAGAGTTTAAGATTGATAGAGCTACATGGCCTAGCAGGTTGATGAGTTTATTGGTGGGTGAGGCTCTTACTTCAGTCTGCACCATGAATGATCATACTAGAAATGATTATGATGCTGTAAAGGCTTTATTGCTTAAAAAGTACCAACTGGAGGAAAATGATTACATGGTATTCGATAAGGGTTTTGTGAACTACCAACTTGTTTCAGTGCTCATGGACACTTGTCGTAATTTTTGATAAGATAGGTCTGAGATATTTATGGTCCCGTCTGAGCAGAGGTGATAGTGGTAGCTATGTGAGAATAAGGTGTAAGAAATAGGTTTCTTTTTCACGAGGGGAGGGGGGGTGAGAGTGTAAGAGAGAAAGAACAGTCTTGGCTTGATTAATTGCTCTAATCCAGCCTATCTTACGACAATATTTAAATTAGACGCACTCTCTCTTCTTGTACAAAGTACAAGTTACACCACACTCACGTACACACAATTTTGTGAGAGAAATACGTACAGACGTGAACACAAAACTATGGATAACATATATATACGGGCAGGGGTTTGACCACCACTATAGCTTAAGGTTTATTATGTATATTTTCACTAGAAATATCACAACATCAAGAAAAGCATTTACATCAATGAATTTTAGTTTACAGATAAAAAATGAAATAAAATCTTATAGGGCCTCCCTCTTATACAGGAAAACAAGGAAAATCCCAACAGAGGTAGTTAACCCAAAAGAGATCGAACATTTACAGTGGGAGTGGGAATAGTCAGGACGGGTAAAGAATAAATCCTTAATTTAACCTATCCCGTGGACACTCAGATTAGTGAGAAATACCTAAAGAAGATTGGTATGTTAGTAGTAACCTAAGAAATAAGTATCTTTCTATCCGTTCGCTCACAACAAACAAACAGTGGCCACTTTCAGATTTGCTTACCAAATGTTGACGCAGCATACATTCCAAGGAATAAATCACTAACAGGTATTTAATACTGTTCAGTCATATTTCGTTGTCAATTGCAGCCCCAGACTATCCGATTTTGCTGACTGCTATTTCTCTGGAGTCGCTGTAATTGATGCGTTAGTATTTTTCCTGGATATTACTCCTTTCACTGCAGGTATTGGCTTTGGATAAGTGTTTCTATTGTGGTGGCACCGTCGCGGGAGTTAATAGAGAGATATACTTTCAGTGTGGTCTAGCCTCAGGTGGCTGTGACACTCTCTGACTTGATGACCTAGGGCAGGTTCTGCGGTCAATTCCTGAATGAAAGCATTTTTTCACACTGTTGCCGACATGATGGCCGCTTCAGCGGAGATTTCTTTCCCGTGTACAAGGTTCTCCGCTCGTTCTGTTACCTCATGTTAATCAGTGTCACAGAGAGTTTATTGATCATAAATTGCCTATATCCTCTTCTTTTTCTTTCCCCCGTATCCTCTATTTTATTATCACTCTTTACCTTTTTCCTGTATTTTTCGCATCCATTCGTTTGCGAAAAATATTTTCTTCCCCATTCTCAACTTTACCGTTTTCTTTCTCATACTGGTAAACGCATTTATGACATAACGTGTCAGAGAGAGAGCGTTAAAATGCATTCTATTCGATTAGGTGTCAGTGGACGAAACTGTGAATATATTCGTCTGGCCAGACATAGGAGCAGACATATGTCTACAGCATTCCCTGCACCAGACGAAATACACTTTGAATATTCGCTTTCGCCAGAACTATAGGCGACAAATTTGTCTGCATTTTCACCTGCCACAACGAGATGCATCGGCTGAGCGCTCAGTGAGGCGCGATAGCCGACATCTCCTCGGCGCAGTTTGAGACATTTGTCTGGAAATTCCAGCTGACAAGGCACTCACTGTTGGCCTGGTCAGCGTGAGGTGTGAAAACGCACGAGTGTCAGTTCATGGTAGTCTTCTAGTTGATGTAAGGTGTTTTAGACGGAAAGGGGTGATTATTTCGTTTGGCGAAATAAAGTGGGACCCTTTGTCTGGTAATAGATATAACCAGAACGTTAAACTTTATTTGCATTCAGCCCTCAAAATTCGCAGTAGAAAGGTTGTTCGTGAACAGAATAAGCTGTATAGCGAAGCCCTAGTTTGTTCGGAAATTTACCGAGCTCTAGACTTCAAATAAATATATCAGCGTATAATTCTGAAGTGTGCGATTACCTGTAGTTCTGTGTGTTGAGGTATATATATATATTATAATACTTATCTAATATTTTGTGAAATGTGTCACGTGACCGATAATTTATTTTACCATTTCGTTCCATATGTTATTAACTCTTTTAATGTTCTGTTTTCCTGGACATTTTGTATTTCTTTTCTTTCATTTTTTCACCTGGTCAAACCCCACCCGCGTTTGTTTACGTTTGGCTGGCTTTCAGTACAAAATTCTTCAACAGTCAGCGTAGCGGTAACGTAATGTCACCTAAACGCCCCTGTGGTCCGAACAGGGGAAATTTCTCTGGTCGCTCTAGTCTTTGCTCACGAGCGGCTGGTACCCTTTGAGGCCTGGGTATCCGTTTCATCTTCGAAACAAGGGGGAGATAACAATCGCGGTCAGTCTCTGGGTTTTGCCCCTTAGACGAGTTAGAGCTCTCATAATATTATGCATTTCTCTACCTGAAGGAACTTTCTTGCGGTTGTTGACTTCTGATGTCTCTAGAATAACCTTTGTCTTACTCTCTTGATTACGCATTACGCCGATACATCTGTAGAATCAGGTCGTGCAGGTGTCCTGGGTGGCGTTGTATGTAAACATATAAATCTAGAAGAGTCTTAATATTCAAAGACATTCGTGAATATTCCTGGCCCGTAGATGACCATCATGAGATAAGGCAAACTTTAACACAGTACTAGAATGTGTTTGCCTATGTTCTAGTCATTCTCGGGTTTCAGGGAGACCGAATCGCTAGAGCAGACTCCAGTCAGGCGAAGAACGACATGTCCTCTTCGATTTAGAGGGTTTCTGAATACCGCTAGCGTCACGAGTAGTCAAACCCCGTTCCTGAACCTAAACCCTTTTGTCAACGCTAAGTTACGCTCACGCAGTGCAATGAGCCAAAGCTAAATCTGGAATCACCAAATGCAGTAGTAGTTCCCTACTCGCCTGTTGGATTACCAGTCAGAGCATTGCCGCTTCCAGAATATCAAAACCGCCCAGAATGTCTATAGCAGAATTCCATATCACCCGACTTTGTGTGCCTAAACAGGGCACTCAGCCCAAACCACAGCCAAACCAGTTTAAACAGGATTTACAGCCAAGCCAGCAATAGCGCCGGATAAGAGCGCCTGGGACTCTTTGTCCTCAAGTGACTTCGCCTGGTGTATTTCTGGGTTTATGTAGAACTTCGCACTTAGGAGCTGTCAACCAAAGATAGACAGAGTTCCAGCCCCACTCACGCGATAAGTGAAGTCACCAAAGATAGCGCCTACATTGGATTTACAGGTCAATTCCATTTCCCATGGAGCATATTTTTACGTAAAGACATTGGAGCTATTTCATTTGGTCCCACGAAAGCGGACATCCTGTCGCTCAGTTCATTTATTTGGTCAAGATAGACAGTCTTCCAGTCCCCATCGCGAAATCAGGGGTGCCACCAACAATAGCGACTACAGTGGATTTATACAGGTCAAGTCCATCCCCCATGGAATATATTTTACGTAAAAAGACACTGTCGGAAGCATTGTACTTGGTCCCACGAAAACGGACAGACTGTCAGACAGTTATTTCATTTCTCTGTGTTCTACAGGTTTTATGAGTGTTGGTGGTGTGTGTGTTTGTGGGTGTGTATGTGCAGTATGGTGGTTATTGATGAATATTGATGGTTATTGATGACTATTGATGAATATTTTGATTATTGATGTAATTTTATGCTGTGTATGATGATATGCATTAATTCCATGCTTTTCTTCTTTAATAAAGTTTACACATTTATTAATGCGCTGTTCCCGACCCTTTTCATCCATAATTAACTTGGTTTAGCTCTTTACTATAATCTCTATGTTTGATAAGAGAAAAGAGTGAGAGCAGGAGGTGCTTAGACAGAATTGCTATCCCTAGACATATCGAACTATTTCTTTTGGGTGGAAGTCGGAACAGCGTTTTTCTCCACAGCAATCATAAATATTTAGTTACATTTATTGTTCATGCTACACATGAGACAGCTGGTAAAGGTTGATGGTATCACTGCTGAGTTTTTGGTTGACAAATCTGACGACTATTGTTGTAAAAGTCAGAAAAAAATTTTTTTAAGGGTTAATATTTTTTTCAGGAGTAGCTCTTTAATCTGAGATAAGAAGCTATAGATAGTCAGTTACTAGCTTGCATCTGTACCAAGGGAGGGTGTTCATTCGGATGATAGTAACCAATCCTCTCAATAGCTTAGTACTGACAGAACTGGGGTGAAGTGATAGTAATAAGTTTTACATCACTTACATTTTTGGAGTTTTTTGGGGTTTTTGCTTGTCGCAATCAGACTAGCTACAAACTTTCTTGTTTGTAAAGTTCCCAGGCTGGCCTAGATTTTATTGATTATTAAGTTAATCAGCACCTAGTGGACTAGGTAACTAAGATCTCTAAGTTCTATTCTTCTATAGTGTTTGCTCACCCTGATATAATGGCCGATCTAGATAAAGTGCATAGGATTGCCTTGGAGGTAGCTAAGTACATGGAGTACCAGGATAGCGAAATCCAGCCCTTTCTAGAATTTGCAGTAAGCCTGCAGGATCAATACGAGGTAGACAATTGGTTTGACAGCCGTTTAATCTTGGCATGGTCCTGTAAACAAACTGGGGAGAGTGAAGCATTCACCCGACAGTATGTAGAAGAAGTGATAGAAGATGAGAAGCAAAGGGAAAAGCAAAGACAAGAACGGGACAAGCAATTGGAAATGGAGCGACAAGAAAGGGACAGAGAAAGCCAAGAAAGGGACAGGCTACACCAAATCAGAATGAATGAACTGGATAGCCAAATTCGGAGGCTGGAAACAGATACTAAATGTAGTCACTCTACTTCCCCTTCTTCTGTGCCCTTAACGGTCAACGCCCCTGCAAACCTTGCGCCCATGAAAGAAAACTTGCCTGCTAAAACCGAACCCCAACTCCAGAAAATTGACTTTCCTTTGGACTTGGATCCGAAGCCCGAACAATGAAAGAATTTACGTCGGGATAGCAGACCTAAAGCCACGGGGAAAATTACGCAACGTTCCCAGGCATGGAAACTGCACAAAGGTGAGAGAGGTGCTAACAAGCATTGTAATACGGATTGTTCCCGTCTGGCAAGCGGCGAACCCCGAGCCTCTCACGCTCCAGACCGAGCAGCACCTAACCGACACGTGACGTCGAGAAAAGGGAGCCACACCCTATCACGTTATATTTCGGAAGATTCCCGGCCGGACAGCGAAAAACCATATGCAGAGGCGTATCCCTCCAACTCAACGATCAGAGAAAGGAGGTGCCGCTCCTCTTATCACCCTGAGCTTGAAAGGTGCAAGAATAAGTCGCCTGCTAAAAGGGTTAAACTTTCCAAACCGTTCCAAGGAACTTTGGAAAAACACACCGAGAGTTTTTTCTCGGGCACTTCGCGATCTAACTGGATCTCAAACCGTCCAGTCTTTTGCATGCAGTCTGCGGGGCCTGTCAACCAGGAAGTGGATCTCGCATTGCAGAACAAAGTTCAACTGACGCCAGTAACTTCCTCAGGGGAGGGCAAAGTTGACGTTTATGGTGGACACAGGGTTCCAGGCGAAGGGATCCCTGGTACTCCATCTGAGTCTCTCACACTTCTCAAGGCAGAAGACAGTGAGAAAAGCTGCCTTACTACTTCACAAGGAGTCATTGCTGAGAGCCTTGACTCACGTCATGCTAGTACCGGTAAAGCGACTCAACAAACTCTGCAACTCGCAGATAATACCTATCTTTCCCCAAGGATAGAAGCTACGGAGATCTGTTTTGATTTAGTAAAACCCCAGAATGCGATCGATTACTCTCTGCTTCAGGCAGCTGAGTTCTCTCATTCAAATCGCATTTTTCCAGTGGTTTCAACCCCACTGATGGACAGCAAAGTAGTCGCCTCCGCCAGGCCATTACCGAGCAACTTGATCACTTCCGTTGACCAAGCCAGAGTTGTGACTGGCAAGGCAAGGAAAGCTCCAGACCCACCTTTAGACGGCACAGGTCTGAAGATTGATCAATGCTCCCACCGAAACAGGGGAGTAGATGTCGAGAGGCAGAAGAAAAATGCTAGCATTTCTTCGGCCAACGAACGGCTTTATTTGCCAACTAGGGTTACACGCGCGCGAAAAATCCCGATAGACTGCAGCTATAGAGGGTTATTCAAGTCCACACCCGTGACAGGTAAACCCATAACGAAATGTAAACAGCACGAGCCCAGCAATGATTACACTGCACATAACAGGCGGATTACCTACGCAGTGGCCAGTGAGTTCAGGCGGGGCCGAAAACCACAACAGGTGCGGATAATTTTCTGGACCATAAACAGGCACAGCGAATTGTGGAACCAAGATCAGGTTCACACGGAAACGAAGGGCGTCAGTACCGACTGGCCTCGCAAAATCCCATTCGCTGAACGTCTATTAGACAGAGGGAAGAAAAGAAATGAACTCGGAGCTAGTCATACAGTACTGACAGAAATTGGATACGATTATGGTTATGATTATAGGATGTTCTTACGACATGTAATGAACGTCTAAGGAAAAGACAAATTACTGTCATTTTTGTCCGTATTCCTCGAACTTTAAGGGAGGGGGGGGGGCACGTGTCACGTGACCGATAATTTATTTTACCATTTCGTTCCATATGTTATTAACTCTTTTAATGTTTTGTTTTCCTGGACATTTTGTATTTCTTTTCTTTCATTTTTTTACCTGGTCAAATCCCACCCGCGTTTGTTTACGTTTGGCTGGCTTTCAGTACAAAATTCTTCAACAGTCAGCGTAGCGGTAACGTAATGTTACCTAAACGCCCCTGTGGTCCGAACAGGGGAAATTTCTCTGGTCGCTCTAGTCTTTGCTCACGAGCGGCTGGTACCCTTTGAGGCCTGGGTAACCGTTTCATCTTCGAAACAAGGGGGAGATAACAATCGCGGTCAGTCTCTGGGTTTTGCCCCTTAGACGAGTTAGAGCTCTCATAATATTATGCATTTCTCCACCTGAAGGAACTTTCTTGCGGTTGTTGACTTCTGATGTCTCTAGAATAACCTTTGTCTTACTCTCTTGATTACGCATTACGCCGATACATCTGTAGAATCAGGTCATGCAGGTGTCCTGGGTGGCGTTGTATGTAAACATATAAATCTAGAAGAGTCTTAATACTCAAAGACATTCGTGAATATTCCTGGCCCGTAGATGACCATCATGAGATAAGGCAAACTTTAACACACTACTAGAATGTGTTTGCCTATGTTCTAGTCATTCTCGGGTTTCAGGGAGACCGAATCGCTAGAGCAGACTCCAGTCAGGCGAAGAACGACATGTCCTCTTCGATTTAGAGGGTTTCTGAATACCGCTAGCGTCACGAGTAGTCAAACCCCGTTCCTGAACCTAAACCCTTTTGTCAACGCTAAGTTACGCTCACGCAGTGCAACGAGCCAAAGCTAAATCTGGAATCACCAAATGCAGTAGTAGTTCCCTACTCGCCTGTTGGATTACCAGTCAGAGCATTGCCGCTTCCAGAATATCAAAACCGCCCAGCATGTCTATAGCAGAATTCCATATCACCCGACTTTGTGTGCCTAAACGGGGCACTCAGCCCAAACCACAGCCAAACCAGTTTAAACAGGATTTACAGCCAAGCCAGCAATAGCGCCGGATAAGAGCGTCTGGGACTCTTTGTCCTCAAGTGACTTCGCCTGGTGTATTTCTGGGTTTATGTAGAACTTCGCACTTAGGAGCTGTCAACCAAAGATAGACAGAGTTCCAGCCCCATTCACGCGATAAGTGAAGTCACCAAAGTTAGCGCCTACATTGGATTTACAGGTCAATTCCATTTCCCATGGAGCATATTTTTACGTAAAGACATTGGAGCTATTTCATTTGGTCCCACGAAAGCGGACATCCTGTCGCTCAGTTCATTTATTTGGTCAAGATAGACAGTCTTCCAGTCCCCATCGCGAAATCAGGGGTGCCACCAACAATAGCGACTACAGTGGATTTATACAGGTCAAGTCCATCCCCCATGGAGTGTATTTTTACGTAAAAAGACACTGTCGGAAGCATTGTACTTGGTCCCACGAAAACGGACAGACTGTCAGACAGTTATTTCATTTCTCTGTGTTCTACAGGTTTTATGAGTGTTGGTGGTGTGTGTGTTTGTGGGTGTGTATTTGCAGTATGGTGGTTATTGATGAATATTGATGGTTATTGATGACTATTGATGAATATTTTGATTATTGATGTAATTTTATGCTGTGTATGATGATATGCATTAATTCCATGCTTTTCTTCTTTAATAAAGTTTACACATTTATTAATGCGCTGTTCCCGACCCTTTTCATCCATAATTAACTTGGTTTAGCTCTTTACTATAATCTCTATGTTTGATAAGAGAAAAGAGTGAGAGCAGGAGGTGCTTAGACAGTAACAGTGAGTTGAGGCTTGGAGAGAGAGATCACTTTGATAAATCTTCTTCCAGGTTGTCTCAAGTCCATCTCCTATTTACACCTTTCTGTGTGTGTAATCTATAACTCTGTCAGTCCACTATCCCTTTTCGATTTCACTACTATTGTCCAACTCGACAAATACTCTACACTTTACTCAACCACGACAAAGTGTTTAAATAGATAATCGCTTATTTCATATTTCACTAGTTAGATTTGGTGCAGAGTGCTTAATTATATAGTCTGTATTATTTTCTAGTGACGTGTTTCAGTGGAAAGCAGAATAAATTATAATTTCTAGCTTAAACAACAATGTAGCTATAACGAATTTAATTTAACTGCTAAATAATCAGACGGGAACAATTTTTCTAAACTAACTTATAAATGCTAGATGCCTCATGAGTGTTGACGGAATACGTATGTATTCCTAATTCATGAGGATTGATGATTTTTAAATATATAACTTATTGCACGGGAAGTTTTAAATGATAAGTCAAGCTGTACGCTTGCATTTTAAAAACGTAAGTTATATTGAGTACATAATATGTAACATATTTCATATGTGGTTTTTTTCTTTATTCAGTGAATACTGGGGTAACCCAAACTTTGCCGGCGTTTTGTACAGAGACATACCTAATAATTGCTTATACTGGGCCTTTGAGCCAGTGCATATTTCTACACTAACTCTAATGTACATGCCTTGTGGCGAGAAAAATTACAGAAATCTAAAACATTAACTTTCCGACATTGTTGACAAGTGTGTGGTGAACCAAGATTATTTGTTGAGAGAAGTTGTCCACCGGTCATCTTCCTAATTAAGGAAAACCTCGTGTTCTGACATTGTGTGCTCGTTTAAGCCTAACTCTTACCTCGTGAGTCAAGTGACAATAACTTTAATCTGAAATAACTATCGCATGAAGCAGACGCTCCCCGGATCCATTTTGATGAAACCACCAAACAAATCTGCAGAGCTGGGATCCGCTTCATTTAACGACTGTAACAGATAAAAAGTGTGTGAGTGTCCCAAAGTTTGCGCCAGACGGCGAACCACAGCACGATTGTAAGTATATCAGGGCCCTGATGAAAGAACCGAGTGAAAGTAGACTGAAGGATGTTCTTTGTTTGAGTCACCCACGTTATAAATTCCTTCATGCAAGTTATTGCTAACAATATTTTCTCTTAGAATAAAGCAGAGTATCAAGTCTGTCCATATCTTAAAAAGGGGGAAACCATAGACTCAAATCATATGTATCTGTGACTCTTTGGGGGTTATCACTTTTCTCTAACGGGACTGTGAGATATATATCCAGCGGAAGGACCATACTAACGGATCTATCACTATTGTAGCATTCCTTGATTTCTATGACTATGTGTATATGCTTTTGATGTATTTTATATGTTGTGATGTAAGTTTACTATGATAATTAAACTATACCTGCATTTATTTCAGTGTGGTGGTCAGTTCGTTCCCATAATATATATATAATCATTGTTATAGTTTTTTCCACGTCTGTGTGTCTAACTGTCGTCACTTGTATGTGCGGGCACGTGAGTGGATAGAAATATATTAATAAATATATATAATTCTTTTATAGACTGTCTGACTCCTCTGGATCTGTTGTAGAAGATAGGCGGAGAGAGAGAGAGAGAGAGAGAGAGAGAGAGAGAGAGAGAGAGAGAGAGAGAGAGAGAGATTTCCGGGACAGCCTCTATAAATTTCTACCATCTCACTCGTGGAACTCTATTTCTATTATCACATCTCACTGTGGCTATCACTCATTCTAACCTATTCAGAAGGGACCAACCCAAGTCTTAATTTCCCTATCAACAATCTACGACAATCAGCAACAAAGGTTTTTTCAGATCTCGGCGAAATGTCGGACGTGAAGTAATATGACAGCCGGCAGGCAACCCTGGCCCGCCCTCTTTTGAAGGAATGGCTGTTATGATTCTAAATATCTGCTTTAGATAGCGCGTGAAAAGAAGACAGGTAGGCGTGGCTACCTGAAAGTGATGCGGATAGCGAGAGAGGCATGGCTTACACGTACTTAACTTGCATGTTAATTAGGAAGCGAGGGAAACCAACGTGGAATCGAGTTGTTTGACAAGAGAGAAAAGGGTGACTGTGGGATTAAAGCGACTGATCGAGATGCTCGATTTTCATACTCGTCACAACACTGGATCCGCCACTGTGGGGGTTCGAAGATCATTAGTGGACCCTGCTGATTACACAGGTGAAGAAGTCCAGTGCATTATATTCGGGGGCACAGTTGAATATTGTCCAACTGCAGAAGTATTTTTAGATACCCCTTATTTTACAGGCAGGACTCTAGTATGTCTGTTGTCAAAACCAGTCGCTGGGATAATTTTAGGGAATATCCCTGGGTTTCATGAATGCACTAAAGATGATATTTTGAGGTGGGAACAACAACAACATGTATATACTGCCAGGGTTGATACTACCAGAGCACAGGCTCTTAGTCTTGTGCATGCTCGGTCACATGATCGGACTCAGAGTGACACAGTTTTGAGTGATGGTGATGGTGATGATACAACATTTCTTCCTCTCATCATTGATGAGTCCCTTGCTGATTTCCAAACTATTGAGGAATCTTCTGATGTCTATTTGACTCGAGTGCATCACTGGTTGCTGCTGATATGGGACCAACCACATCCATCATGGATGATGTGATACCTGGCATTGTTGATGACAATGTTGCTGACATGGGACCAACCACATCCATCATGGATGATGTGATACCTAGAATTGTTGATGACAATGTTGCTGATATGGGACCAACCACATCCATCATGGATGATGTGATACCTGGCATTGTTGATGACAATGTTGCTGACATGGGACCAACCACATCCATCATGGATGATGTGATACCTAGAATTGTTGATGACAATGTTGCTGACATGGGACCAACCACATCCATCATGGATGATGTGATACCTGACATTGTTGATGACAATGTTGCTGACATGGGACCAACCACATCCATCATGGATGATGTGATACCTAGAATTGTTGATGACAATGTTGCTGACATGGGACCAACCACATCCATCATGGATGATGTGATACCTAGCATTGTTGATGACAATGTTGCTGACATGGGACCAACCACATCCATCATGGATGATGTGATACCTAGCATTGTTGATGACAATGTTGCTGACATGGGACCAACCACATCCATCATTGGTGATGTGATACCTGGCATTGTTGATGCCGAGGTTAATCAGATGTCAAGTTTAGTTTGGTCGTATACTCTTCAGTCAAAACTGTATATTTGGCTGTTTGTTTTCCTTTTTTTTCATTGTCTTTTTACTATATGATTCTTCCTTTTCATGTAGGAACTTCATGGATATTAATATTACTTCAGCTTTTTTCTTTCAGATGCTGAACTACCATGATTTCATGTGATATGTGCTAGTCACTACATTGGGTGGTGTGGCGGTTTTAACAATATTATTTCTTTCTTCGGGTGCTACAGGTCGTGTTACATCATTTACAGAACATAATAACTTCATACTTGTTCCTATACAGGGACGTGAATGTTATCTTCCCACTACTCATGTGCCGGAGGTCTTGTTTCCCACTGGTACTTATGATGAGATTAATAAAGTTGTACATTTTAATGGTCATTGTTATGTAGAATGCAAACATCTTGAGACTATACTTTGACTATTTTAATACTATTTTCTGTGCTGAACCTCTGACTTTGTTAGTTTCTCTATTAGATAGACTATCTACAGCTACTCTTTTCAGTAAATTTGATTTGTCTAAAGGTTATTGGCAAGTCCCCTTGTCGGACAGAGCAAAACCTTATACTGCTTGTCTTAGTCATAAAGTAGCAGGCGGTTTTCTTAAGCCTGAGGATTCCACTATCTCCAGGATCTTGAATCTAGAAATTCCTAAAACAAACAAACAGGTTCGCAGTCTTTTAGGTCTTGTAGGATTCTGTAGGAAATTCTTACCTAATGTTTCCGGAATTACTTCAGTTCTGTCTTCGTTATTAAGAAAGAACTCTCCAAATAAGATTGTTTGGTCACATTCATGTGTTGTATCATTAAATTTATTAAAGGCATATTTTTCAAAATCACCAATTTTAGGATTGTCTGATACTCGATTTCCTTTCATCCTTAGAGTCGGCGCCTCTGGGTCGGGAATCCGCGGTACACTTATGCAGGAATTCGATGATTGTCTACATCCAATTCTGAATGTCAGTCGTAAATTGACACCCACAGAAAAAAAACACTATCGTAGAGCGAGAGTTGCTCGCGGTGGTATATTGTTTTTCTAAACTACAGCGCTACCTCAGTGGTGCAAAGTTTGTCTTGGAGACAGATCATAGGGCCTTGTCCTATCTGAAAACGGCAAAATTTCGTAATGAGAAGGCTGCCAGAACATCACTTGCGCTCCAACCCTACGAATATGACATTCGTGCAATCAAGGGCAGTCAAAACGTGGTCGCGGATGTATTATCACGTTTTGTAAAAGACTCACTGTCACCTAACAAAACGGCAAATGCAGGTACCGTGTGAGGTTACAGCAAACCTATTAACTGACTTCTGCACGTGTGGACCAATGGAACATTGCACTGTATTTGAACGTATTTTGCTGACAATGCTGATGCTGACAGGAATTTCCTGATTTATTGCTGCTGTGCAAAGATAAAATATACAAAGACTTTGTGGTGAGTGCCAAGACTGAGAACTATCGTAATTTTTTTCATCGGAAATTGAAGGAAATCGCTCAATGACTCTTGTGACAGTACTTACAGGTACCTGACGATGATGAATGCTGACATCGCCAATTTCAAGTTGTACTTTATTTTACTCAGCGCATTACACGGATGCCTTGGACCTTCTTAACAGTTGTAATACTTGTTTATGTGCAAAATCACACATTCATTGATGATCTAATAATGATGTGACATTTGGATATTTTGAATGCAAAATCTTGATTTATTATATTATTGGAACTGCGTCAAAAGATTAAGAGCCTTAACTCACGGATGCTTCACGTGGTCAAAGGGACATAACTAGAATAATCCTATCATGCCTTTTGTTTTCCCTATCCAGTTGGACATTGAACATTGTTACTTAACGTGAACATATAAAGGAACATACGATAATATAGCAGAGAATCATGGACATGAACTTTATGCTTGATTAATAAATATTTTTGCTGGACTTTAGTTGTTTATTTTTCCATTAGTGTGTATAATACTATTTCACTATGACTTTTAACTATGCTTCAGTTGGCTGTTAATTAATTTTAATTCGCGGGATAAGATTTGGTCATTGACACAAGGCATTAATACACTCACACTAATCATTGAGTGAACATTTTGAGAGTTCTCACTACTATTGTCAATTCGTACCATACATCAGCGTATTCTTACCTAATTGGTCACACAACTTCATTAGGTGCAAGTGTCGTGAAATGACGTCTGTCTCACATCACGAATTCTAAATAATTCTAAACTCGCCATTTTCATTATAGAAAGATAATTCTGACAGATAGTCAAATTTTTGTCGTAAAAAGTCCTTGTATGATCATTTTTTTTTGACTCGTGGATTATATATTTTACAGTCAAGGGCGACATAACTACTACTATTTTTTATGAGTTTACCTCCTCTTGTGTCGAGACACGTTCGGTCTATAATTTCTTGAACGAAGCGTGACCATATCTCCTTATTTGGTAGTATCAGTCAACTGTTGTAGATGTCTGAAACCTGTCTTAAGGTTTTCTGTTCATGACCATAAAAGGAGCGATAGTGTATGTCTTTTATCTCGTATGTTCTTAGAATCGTCTTGTGTGAATTGATACTCAGGTAGATGCGTTTCTGCGCATGTCTAGACTTTGAGAGTTCGATTGTGGTTTCCGCCCAGCTCGGGGAGTTAAGAAATGGTCTGAGCAGCGAGCGGACGCAATCTGCGTCTTGTGATTTTTCTGAGGGAAATACATTGTCTTTGTGAGTTAGTTAGCTAACTAGACTATTTCCCAGTGTTATTCAAGCCTGCCTGGAGGCATATGTTCAGTGGTTGATTTCGAAAAAAGGTAATTCCTCTTGTATTGAACTTTACGCTATCATCTAGAAGTTCGTCATTTTTGTCGCTCTTTGCTCGCCTGTGTGATTCAAAAATGGAGAGGTACTTTGATTAGGATTTCGCCACCGGTATCTTTATACCTGAACTAGTTACATATATGGGTCGCTCTAGACCAACAAGACTATTGTCTGTGTTCCAGGATTCGTTATATCAGAGATCACGTCCAAGTCAGATGGTTAGACTTAGGAATGTTATAAAGGTCGGGTTGACCTGTACTCCATGTATGCTATTCACGTGCAGACGATAAATGGACTTATTGTATACATCTGATCTGCTAGCATCAGGAAGGGAGTATTTATTATTATCTATGAACATTGATGATCTGCAGCTGACACTGTTGCAGAATTTATATGTATGAACTTTAGGTACCCAGATCTGTGCTATATATTATTTATACAGCTTCACGAACCAGAACTTTATGATATCGAATATACGGAAGCTATTTGTTTCAAAGATGAATATTGAGTATTGGATTCTACATGACTATCAGCTAATATTATTTTGAATGCGTACTTCGTTGAACTATGTTGGTGATGACATATATATCATGACTGTTTTGTGGCGTGCAATAAATGGTATAAAACGTAAAGCGAAGTTACCATTTCTATGACTCTACACATCATGTTGCCTGTGTTGTACTCTGTGAACTATTCTACTACAATATACACAGCAACATCATAAACCAGAGAAGACACCTACATCTTGCACTTTAATACCTGGTGTCGATAGGGGTGGTAATTTGACGTCCGCCTAAATCCACCCTTATCATTTTTGGTTTTGGTTTAACCTGACATTTTGGCCATTAATTTTTGGTGTGTTGGTTTACTCTGGTACCAGCTATCAAGGGGGTCAACAAACCCAGACATCATCATCATACTAGATACAACTACAGCATCAACTACCACCTTACAAGAAATTTTGTTGAAAGTATCCGGATTTCCTGACGGTTGCTGATTTTTGAAACTACCCGGCGCTGCTCGTGGGTATCCAGTTTTCCGACGTTAGAAGGCCAAGTTCCGAGCAAATTGTTTTCCTGATCTGTTAGGAAGAAGGACAAGTGCCGTAACAACTGTTCCGGTTTCAGAGGCTCATTTTCCTGCGTCATGGCTGTCTATAGGAGCAGATGTTGATCAACGTTGGATCATTATCCTCAGAATGCTGATCTCAACCTGTTCTGCACCGTGCTGACGTTTTGGACACATAGAAGTTAAGTGGCCTGTTTTGTTTGTGAACTGTGCCCTTATGTTCTAGCTGAGCCTTCTGTATTCTTTCACACACTTTTTGCTACTTTTGCTATTTGTTACATGTTATATGTTATTTGTATTTGTATATTTATATGTATAAACATATGTATAAACATTTCAGCGGGTCTGGATGGGTGGTGACTGTCATAAGAAATACCACGTCATAGAGGTCTTATGATAGCGTTCTGTTAGGGGCAATTTCCTTAATTGGAAATTGTTAGCAATATTTTTGCTAATTTTTGTTAGTTGTGACGATATGGTCAGTGTTGTTTTCGGTATTTTTTTCATATTCTTTAGTTTTGTTTTGATTTGTTTGTATTTGTAGGTCTACTCTTTCCTATTATTTAGTTCTTTACAAAATTTTTGTTTATACATTGTGACGTCATTTGTTTGTCTTCTTTTCGCATTTTGTCATCACATTCTTTGTGATATTTCTTTTTAGTTTTCGCTATTTATTTATTTGACTTATGCGAATGTTTTCGTATTGTTTTGATCTTTGTTGTTGTTTACATTGACTCTGATCTTTGTTGTTGTTTACATTGACTTTGATTTTTGTTATTGTTTACATTGTTGGTGACCTTTGTTATTGTTTACATTGTCTTGTTATTGTTTGCATAGTTCTTGCATAGTTAGCTTTCACTATTGTTACATATATGCTCATGCACTATTGGTTTATAGTGCACTTATCATAACTAACTGGTGGTTTTTTGCTTATGCACTATTGTAGTGCAGTTATGATAAATAACTGATGGTTATGCACTGATTTGTGTAGTGCACTGATGATTAAGAAGTGACTTGTGATATTATTATACATTTGATAATACAAGTTGGTGTCAAGTCTTGTTTCCCACAGAGATTGGGTTAAACATAGTGATTATACAAGCACTTTATTAAGTCTTGTTACTATTAAGATTGAAATAAGATAATTAATTATTTCAGGTTGTGGACTCATATTTTAGACATCATGTCTACATTTGAGTACTTTATTGAGCAGGGTAAAGCCCTTGGGAAGACAGGTGATAAATTAGAAGAATTTGCGACTGTTCAATATGCCAAGGCATTGAAGTCGGAAGAAAAGAAAATGAAAGAACAAACTGAACAAAAGAGAATAGATGCTGAGATAGAACAAAAGAAACTGCAGATGCAGGTGGATGAGAAGAGATTACAAATGGAAATGGAAAAACAAAAAAGAGAAGCAGAAAGAGAATAGACTTGAAGCTGAGGCTGAAAATAAGAGACTTGAAAAAGAGGCTGAAAATAAAAGACTTGAAAAAGAGGCTGAAAATAAGAGACTTGAAAAAGAGGAATGGCTGAAGAAAGAAAGTTACAGGCTATGGCTGAAGAAAGAAAGTTACAGGCTGAGGCTGAAGAAAGAAGATTACAAAAGAGAAAAGGACTTGAAATGGAAAGAGACAAGCAAAAATGGAGCATGAAGAAAAACTCTTAGCTTTAGAGTTAGAAAAGTTAAAGTTGTTGAACACTGGTAATGCTAATGATGCAAATAAGGTGTCAGATAAGACTAATGCTAAGGATTTCAAGCTTAATCTACCAGCATTTAATGCCTCAATTGATGATATAACATTTTATCTAGATAGATTTGAAAGTGCATGTAAGGTGCATAACATAGATAAAGCATTGTATGTTTATCATCTGTCCAAGATACTTAGAGGTGATGCTTTGACTTTGTTGGGTATGGTAGATGTGCCTGACAAGAACAACTATGAGGTTGTCAGGGCAGCATTGTTAAAGAAGTACCAACTTAACGAGGACGGATATCGTCTTCAATTTAAAAACATGTTACCAGAAACTGGAGTTGAATTCTCTGAATTCATCTCAAGGATACGTCTTACTTTTTTACGATGGGTTGAGCTGTCTAAGACAGAAAGTACATTTGAAGCTCTTATGGACTTACTACTTAGAGACAAGGTTATGTCTTCTGTTAATGAATCTTTTCTTTCTTTTCTTTATGAGCGTAAGCCTAAAAACATAAAAGAAATGGAAGAATACTGTAGCCAGTATGTTACTGCGCATCCTCACATAACCATTAGCAACTCTAAAGTAAAAGAAGGTCTGCCAGTTGCTTCGGCAGCACCTTATGGCCCAAATTTTATGCGTAAATTTCAGGGTAGCCAGCAAAATTTCAATAAAAAGAGTAACCGTAATTATGCCCAGAATCATAGCAATCAATTCCAGGGTGATTCTTCTTCCCAGAACTGGAGACAACCTAATACTACACGGTATTCTACTCCCGTTAACTTTAGAAATTTTCACAAAGGTAATCGGTATAGAGGAAAATATTTTTCGCAGAGACCTCAATACCAAGATAATAGAGGTTCTCAACAGTATAGAGATGGTAATGACAGTTATGGAAACTGGAACTCAAACCAGGATAAAAATTACAGTAGGGACTTTAATGATAATTGCAGAGGCAATAATGGTCGCGGTAGATCGCAACATAAGAGAAAAAGATATCAACAGACAAACTCTGTTCAACAAGAATCTCAGGGAGCAGATAAACAGGTTAATAATGATAAAGACCATAATGCTATCGGATGCTCATCTTTTGATTTTGGTAGAGCAAATAAATGTATCCAATGCAGTACTTTATTTGACCCGAAGACCGTTACTACTTTAAGCTGTGGTCATCCTTTGCCCGCTCTTCCTGCTAATGTTGCTCATGACGGGAGAGGTTCTCTTATATTACATAAGGGGCTTGTAAATAGTAATCCAGTCTCAGTGTTGTTTGATTCTGGATGTACTACTGTTGGTGTTAGACAATCTCTTGTAAATCCATCCTGTGCTACAGGAAGGGTCATCAAATGTGTCACATTTGGTGGCACGTTGGAAAAGTATCCTACTGCCATAATACATATAGCTACTCCTTTCTTCACGGGAGATGTCCACGCGTGTCTACTTCCAAACCCTATTGCGGACCTTATTATTGGTCGTATTCACGGAGTTAGGGAATGTACCCCACAGCAAATTGCTGTTTGGGAGGAGCAAAACATTGAAGCTACCAATGCGGTGGTCACAAGAGCACATGCTCTGGATCCACCTCAAACTTCATTAATTAATAATGATGAAGTAAATGACCAAGATAGTCACTTGACTATTTCACGTGACTCATTTATCAAATTGCAAGAAGAAGATCCTTCTTTACAAAAATTCTTCATTCTAGCAAAAAAAGGTGATCCTAATCAGAATACTAATAGAAAATCTTGGATTTCTATGAAGAACGACGTACTTGTACGTATGGTACAAGACTCGACTACGTCCACTCATTCACAAATTCTTGTGCCTAAGAGCATGAGATTGCAAATATTGCAACATGCTCATGACTCGCAATGTGCTGGACATATGGGGTTTTCCCGTACAAAGTCGAGGGTTCTTGCGGCTTTCTTTTGGCCATTTGTGAGCAAGGACATACGAATTTACTGTCGCTCTTGCAAAGTATGTCAGGAGGTCAAATCTAAAGGACCACGACATGCTGCGCCTATCCAGGCTGCTGACATTCCTATTCGCCCTTTTCAAAAAATGGCAATAGATATTATCGGTCCTTTTAGAATTAAGTCAGCTAGAGGACATCAATTTATTCTTACATGTGTCGATATGTGCACACGTTGGCCAGAGGCAATACCTCTCAAGAGCATCTCAACTGCTGATATCGCAGACGCTCTTTGGCTGATATTTTCTCGCTTGGGTTTTCCCGGAGAAATATTGTCAGACCATGGCACTCAACTTATATCAGACACTATGTCACAGGTAATGTCTATGCTACATATTAAAAGGTCTCTCAGCAGTATCTATCACCCAATGTCTAATGGGTTAGTCGAACGTTTGAATAGGACTCTGAAAACTTTACTTGGGAAGATAACTGAGGATCATCCTCAGGATTGGGACAGGGTCTTACCCGCGGCTCTCTTTGCGTATAGAGAGGTCCCCAATGAACATACAGGGTTTTCCCCTTTTGAACTTGTCTTTGGCGCGCAACCGCGTGGCCCTATGTCTTTACTTCACGATCTAATCACTGCCGATAATATTAGCGATGAGACTCAATCTTCTTATGAGTACGTCATTGCTCTTAGGCAAAAGATCATCGAGGCATGCAAACTAGCAACTTCTTCATCCGAATTTGCTAAAGAAAAGGCAAGGCAGTTTGCAAATAAAAATAGATGTCTACGACAACTTTGTCCAGGTGACAAAGCTCTCGTTCTACTTCCTTCAAGGGAGAACAGACTTCTAATTGCATGGAAAGGTCCATATGCAATAGTCTCCAAAATTTCTGATGTCGACTATGTTGTCGATATTGATGGAAAGCATAAAACTTTCCACATAAATATGCTCACGGAATTTCATGAAAGACCTGACTATTTGCAGCCTATTTTCCAGGCAACGGACAATTCTCAAGCACCTCATGGTCAGTACTCATCTCTGTCAGTTATACAGGATGAGGAAACTACTTTTTCTGATGTCAATCTTCCTCTTCCTATGGTCCCACTTTATTCTACGGAATCTTGGAAAAACGTGACCGTTTCTCCAAATCTTTCCGCTGAGGAACATCGACAAGTTTCTTCGATGTTGCAAACATTTCAGGATGTTCTTACAGACATCCCGGGACACACACATGTCATTGAACATGACATTGTGCTAACTGATCATAATCCTATCAGAGTCAGACCCTATCCAATACCTATCCATTTCCAGTCACAAGTCGAAAAAGAATTGGATGAAATGATACGTTTGGAAATCATTGAACCATCCACTTCAGCATACTCTTCGTCTATGGTTATTGTTCGAAAGAAGGATAATAACATTCGCATTTGCGTAGATTATCGCAAATTGAACCAAGTTACGAAGTTCGATGCTGAACCTATGCCTTCATTGGAAGAGCTACTCAATAAACTTTCTAATTCTAGATTCTTTACCAAACTAGATTTGTCTAAAGGTTATTGGCAAGTTCCTCTAACTGAACGTGCCAAACCTTTTACAGCTTTTTCTACACCTAGGGGTTTATTCCAATGGAATTTCATGCCTTTTGGTCTTATGAACGCCCCTGCTACATTCGTACGCATGATGCGGCGAATTCTCGCATATCGTACAGATGTCATAGCATACTTAGACGATATCTGTCTATTCAGTGATTCCTGGGAAGATCACTATTTGGGTTTATACGAATTGCTGTCTACTCTTCGCGAGTATAACTTGACTGCAAAACCCTCTAAAGCCTTTATAGGATTTAGTGAGATTTCTTTCCTGGGTCATCGTGTTGGTCATGGTCTTTTAAAGACAGAGGACCACAATGTTTCAAAAATACTTAACATTTCGGTCCCTAAGACGAAGAAACAAGTGCGGAGTCTATTAGGTTTGATCCAATTCTACGGACGATTCATTCCGAATCTGTCCTCTATTATGGCACCGCTTTCTACTTTATTGAAGAAAGGGTCGCCTAATCTGATCCGCTGGTCTAAAGAATGTCAATCCTCATTGGACCAGGTTAAAGCCCTATTTTCATCTCCACCTATTCTTAGGTTACCTACTATTGAGAAAACTTTTGTTCTTCGAAGTGACGCCTCGTCAACTGGGATTGGGGCAGCACTAATGCAGGAGTATTCTGATACTCTGCATCCGGTGATGTATATCTCTAGGAAATTAAATGCTGCAGAAAAGAATTACTCGGTTTTAGACCGTGAGTTATTGGCTATGGTATGGTCTATTCTGAAGTTACAAAGATTTCTTCTAGGCGCACACTTCATTGTGGAAACCGACCAAAAAGCGCTTACTGCTATTCAGAGCAAAAACTTGAAGAGCTCGAGGTCCACCCGTTATGCCATAGCTCTTCAACCATTTCATTTCTCGGTGCGAGCTATCCGTGGTTCGGATAATGTGATGGCAGACATTCTGTCCAGATGCCCACACGATTCCACATGATTCTTCTGTCATATATATTTCCTGATATACAGTCCAATACTATAATGACATGTTAGCAAATATTTTCTCACTTTTTTTTTTTTTTTTGAGGAATTTATAACATTGTACCATGTAATTATCTAAGAAGGCTTAGTTAGTGATATACGGGCCAAAAGATCACTCGGCCACATTTAGATAATATATTTTCATGATTGTATTAAGAGATTTAACAGTTATCTTTAAGATTTGTGTTATTGATATTTTCGCAGCACATCATTGAAGTCTGCGAGATTATGTCCATTGTGGAACTTTGATGATATCAAGTCCTGTCCTAGATTGGGAGCGGATGATGTTCACATCTTCTTCTATTTGATTGTATTCTTGTCTACGAAGAACAACACATGTATTAGTTAATAATTACTGATGCATTATATAATGTAATAGTATAGTGCGGTATATTAGTATATTACACCGCTATTTGCACAACACATTGCATGATATTATAATAATAGATTTAATTTCATATATTGGCATGAGTGTAATTTGACTTTCATTATGATGTTGCCATCATTGTGGCGTGTGTTGGTGGCACCTTCCTGGAATATATACGCGTATACTTAGATAAAATTTTTCTCTAAGGATCTGAGATATGATCTCAGTTTCGCTCCATGCGTTGAGCTAGTTTGTTAGGTATATATCCGCGCATCATACGTGCGTTAGGAGCCTAGATTTTTCCGGCTCCAGGATTTTTAAAAAAAAATGTTTCATTTTTTTTTTCCCGGGAGGGTGCGGTAATGTTACGCACAGATCATTTTTTTCCCCAAAATCTTTGTATAATCATTTTGTCGTAAAAAGTCCTTGTATGATCTTTTTTTTTGACTGAAATGTGGATTATATTATTTTACAGTCAAAGCGACATAACTCGAGATTTTGAGACTACTATTTTTTATGAGTTTACCTCCTCTTGTGTCGAGACACGTTCGGTCTATAATTTCTTGAACGAAGCGTGACCATATCTCCTTATTTGGTAGTATCAGTCAACTGTTGTAGATGTCTGAAACCTGTCTTAAGGTTTTCTGTTCATGACCATAAAAGGAGCGATAGTGTATGTCTTTTATCTCGTATGTTCTTAGAATCGTCTTGTGTGAATTGATACTCAGGTAGATGCGTTCTGCGCATGTCTAGACTTTGAGAGTTCGATTGTGGTTTCCGCCCAGCTCGGGCAGTTAAGAAATGGTCTGAGCAGCGAGCGGACGCAATCTGCGTCTTGTGATTTTTCTGAGGGAAATACATTGTCTTTGTGAGTTAGTTAGCTAACTAGACTATTTCCCAGTGTTATTCAAGCCTGCCTGGAGGCATATGTTCAGTGGTTGATTTCGAAAAAAGGTAATTCCTCTTGTATTGAACTTTACGCTATCATCTAGAAGTTCGTCATTTTTGTCGCTCTTTGCTCGCCTGTGTGATTCAAAAATGGAGAGGTACTTTGATTAGGATTTCGCCACCGGTATCTTTATACCTGAACTAGTTACATATATGGGTCGCTCTAGACCAACAAGACTATTGTCTGTGTTCCAGGATTCGTTATATCAGAGATCACGTCCAAGTCAGATGGTTAGACTTAGGAATGTTATAAAGGTCGAGTTGACCTGTACTCCATGTATGCTATTCACGTGCAGACGATAAATGGACTTATTGTATACATCTGATCTGCTAGCATCAGGAAGAGAGTATTTATTATTATCTATGAACATTGATGATCTGCAGCTGACACTGTTGCAGAATTTATATGTATGAACTTTAGGTACCCAGATCTGTGCTATATATTATTTATACAGCTTCACGAACCAGAACTTTATGATATCGAATATACGGAAGCTATTTGTTTACAAGATGAATATTGAGTATTGGATTCTACATGACTATCAGCTAATATTATTTTGAATGCGTACTTCGTTGAACTATGTTGGTGATGACATATATATCATGACTGTTTTGTGGCGTGCAATAAATGGTATAAAACGTAAAGCGAAGTTACCATTTCTATGACTCTACACATCATGTTGCCTGTGTTGTACTCTGTGAACTATTCTACTACAATATACACAGCAACATCATAAACCAGAGAAGACACCTACATCTTGCACTTTAATACCTGGTGTCGATAGGGGTGGTAATTTGACGTCCGCCTAAATCCACCCTTATCAATGATACACTAACCAATGAAAACGATTTCTTGGTCCGGTGTTTACTACCGCTGGGAAAATAAAGATGGCAAGGCCCAATATGTATAACCTGATTAACTTCAGAATTTTACTACAGCATTTAGGAAGAAGTACCACTTGAAAGAGGGTACCAACAAAATATTAAGGATGTTACTCTACCCGTAAGTAATAATACTTTTACTAATACTAATATAGGATGGGAGAAATCTTGGGTTGAATGCATTCGAAGCTTCAGGTTGTCCTAAATTTAGCAGTTTAAACTATGCATAACATAAAATGCAATTTAGGAACTAAAAGATTATTACATAGATATATAAAGCCTAATTCCAGGTATAATTTAAGCTTTGGGGAAATAAAATCGCATCAGGAATAACGGAGATAATTTAAAAAGTAGTTTTCCTACATTGAACGATAGGCCCAAATGTACCCAAATATTATGATCGGGATCACATTTCTCGGGTTTCCCATCTCGTACGTCCGAGGTCACACTATAAATAGACTTGCCTAACCAACTCGGGTCAGTCACTATTATTTCAATACAGAGAGAGCGGCAAAAAAGGAGCATATGTTAATGCAAGTGTTTGCCTTCTGTACCTGTTAGCAGACCTTAATCAACCATTAAGGGTTTGTGTATGTGTGTACCTGAGGGTAAGAACGAATATATATATATATATATCTAGGAATATATATATTTATTTATTTATTTATTTATGTGTAATTTTATTGATTAAGCCATCTGTGCGATAAGACGTGTGTAGATGTGTTAGGAATGGACAGTGTGTACTGGTGAAACTTACAGGCTCAAGTGTAGTTCTGGAGGCAAAGCCCGCCTTCGGAAATATTTAAAATATTGAGAATGATGGCCAAGAGTGTCTATGAGTTTAAAACTGTATTTAAAGAAGTATTTCTTGAATGGAATGAGACACTGTTACGCACGGATCATTATTATTTTTCGTTTGTATAAACATTTTTTCATATGTATGATCATTTTTTTTTGACTGAAGTGTGTATTATGTTTTCTATGGTCAAAGGGACATAATCCGAGTTATCGAGACTACAATTTGTTAGGAGTTGCCTTCTCTTGTATAGAGACACGTTCGGTCTATAATTTCTTGAACGAAGCGTGACCACATCTCCTTATTTGGTAGTATCAGTCAACTATGGTAGATGTCTGAAACCTTTCTTAACGCTTCTTTTCATGACCATAAAAGGCGCGACTGTGTAAGACTTTTATCTCGAATGTTCTTCGAATCGTCTTATTGTGAACGGCAACTCAGAGATTGTCGTTCTGCGCATGTCAAAAACCGGGAGTTCGTTCTGTGTGTTCCGCCCAGTTGGGGAGTTTAGAAATGGTTTAAGAAGCGAGCAGACGCAACTGCGTCTTGTGATTCTCTGAGGGAAATACAGTGTCTTAGTGAGTTAGTTAGCTAACTAGACTATTTCCCAGTATTATGCAGCCTGCCTGGAGGCATATGTTCATGGTTGATTTTCCGAAATAAGGTAATTCCTCTTGTATCGAACTTTATGCTATCGTCTAGAGGTTCGTCATTTTGTCGCCTATTTGCTCGCCTGTGTGATGCAAAATGGAGAGGTACTTTGACTAGGATTAAGTCACCGGTATCTGTATACCTGAACTAGTTAAATATATATGGGTCGCTCTAGACCAACAAGACTGTTGTCTGTGTTCCAGGATTCGTTATATCAGAGATCACGTCCAAGTCAGATGGTTAGACTTAGGAACATTATAAAGGTCGAGCTGACCTGTAGCCCATGTATGCTATTCACGTGCAGACAGTGAACGGACTTATTGTATACAACTGATCTGCTAGCATCAGAATGGGAGCATTTATTATTGTTTATGAACATTGAAGATCTGTAGCTGACACTGTTGCAGAAGTTATAGAAATTATTATTATTTATACAGCTTCACGAACTAGCACTCGATGATTGATGAATTTCTGAATCTATTGAACTGTGATGTCTTATGACGCATATATACAACAGCTATCATTGCTGACTACAGAAATTGTTTTCAATGTGCCATATCATCTTGCTGAACTCGTTAACCATGTTGATGTCATAAGTATCATGACTGTTTTGTGGCGTGCAATAAATGAAAGAAACTTATACAACGAAGTTACCCTTTCTATGACTCTACACGTCATGTTGCCTGTGTGATAACCCATTGAACTGTTCCACTACCACATACACAGCAACATCCTAAATCAGAGAAGACACCTACATCTTACACTTTAACACCAGGTGTCGATAAGGGTGGCAAGTTACCACTTCAGCACAAATCCACCCTTATCATTTTTGGTGGCCAGAGCTGGTTCTATCATCTGATATTTTGGCGCACCATATCATTTTTGGTGGCCATAGGTTGGTTCACTCTGATTCCAGCTATCAAGGGGGTCAGCAAACCCAGACATCATCATCATACTAGATACAACTACAGCATCAACTACCACCTTACAAGAAATTTTATTGAAAGTATCCGGATTTTCTGACAGTTGCTGATTTTGAAACTACCCGGCGCTGCTCGGCAATATTGAAGTTTAGGTAAAATTAGAAGGACAAGTACCGAGCGAATGGATTTCCTGATCTGGTGAAAAGAAGGACAAGTGCCGTAACAACTGTTCCGGTCTCAGGGGTACTGTTGCGGGTTCAGAAGGTCAAGTGCCGGTTAAATCAATTTAGAAGATTCAGAAGGTCAAGTGCCGTAACAACTGTTGCAGTATTAGAAGCTCTTTTCCTTCGTCATGGCTGTTTATGGGAGCAGAAGAAGTTAATCAACGTTGGATCATTATCCTCAGAATGCTGATTACATCCTGTTCTGCACCGTGCTGACGCTGGATTTATAGAAGTTAAGTGGCCTGTTTTGTTTGTGAACTGTGCCCTTATGTTCTAACTGAGCCTTCTGTACTTTCACACTTTCTCCTATTGTTTTCATGATACATGTTTATATGTTATATGTTATTTGTTATTTGTATATTTATATGTTTATATTTCAGCGGGTTTTCTCGGTTGGGCGGAGTCTTACAGTAGAAGATACCACGTCACAGAGGTTCTACTGTTAGCGTTTTCGTTAGGGACTGTGCGAATTTCCTACAGTGAAATTTGCTAGCGACAATCGTTGCTATATCTGTTTAGTTGTGACGAGTTGTGCTTTATTTTTGTTTCTTGTATATATATATTTTTTTTCTTTTTTCTTCTCTCTCTTTCTTTGTGTTTTTAGTTTCGATTTCGATTGTTTGTATTTGTAGGTCTCCCCTTTGCTATTATTCAGTTCTTTACGTATATTTTTGTGTATACACTGTAGCGTCATTTGTTAGTCATATCTTCGCATATTTCTTTTTAGTTTTGCTGTTTGTGTATTTGACTTATGCGAATGTTTTCGTATTGTTTGATCTTTGTTGATTGTTTACATTGACTCTGATCTTTGTTATTGTTTACATTGACTCTGATCTTTGTTATTGTTTACATTGACTCTGATCTTTGTTGTTGTTTACATTGACTTTGATCTTTGTTATTGTTTACATTGTTGATGACCTTTGTTATTGTTTACATTGTCTTGTTATTGTTTACATAGTTCTTGCATAGTTAGCTTTCACTATTGTTGATATATGCTCATGCACTATTGGTCTATAGTGCACTTATCATAACAAACTGGTGTTTTTTGCTTATGCACTATTGTAGTGCAGTTATGATAAATAACTGATGATTATGCACTGATTTGGGTAGTGCACTGTTAATTAAGAGGTGACTTGTGATATTATTATACATTTGATAATACAAGTTGGTGTCAACTCCTGTTTCCCACAGAGATTGGGTTCAACATAGAGATTATACAAGCACTTTATTAAGTCTTGTTGCTATTTAACATTGAAATAAGATAATTAATTATTTCAGGTTCTGTACTCACATTTTGGACATCATGTCTACATTTGAGTACTTTATTGAGCAGGGTAAAGCCCTTGGGAAGACAGGTGATAAATTAGAAGAATTTGCGACTGTTCAATATGCCAAGGCATTGAAGTCGGAAGAAAAGAAAATGAAAGAACAAACTGAACAAAAGAGAATAGAGGCTGAAATAGAACAAAAGAAACTGCAGATGCAGGTGGAGGAAAAAAGATTTCAAATGGAAATGGAAAAACAAAAAAAGAGAAGCAGAATCTCAGGAGAAGAGGCTTCAGGCTGAAGCTGAAAATAAGAGACTTGAAAAAGAAGCTGAAAAAAAAAAGTTACAGGCCCAGGCTGAAGCTGAAAATAAGAGACTTGAAAAAGAAGCTGAAAATAAGAGACTTGAAATAGAGGCTGAAGGAAAAAAAGTTACAGGCCCAGGCTGAAGAAAGAAAGTTACAGGCTGAGGCTGAAGAAAGAAGGTTACAAAGAGAGGCTGATGAGAGAAAAGCAAAAATGGAACATGATGAAAAAGTCTTAGCTTTAGAGTTAGAGAAGTTAAAGTTATTGAACACTGGTAATGCTAATGAGGCAAATAAGGTGTCAAATAAGACTAATGCTAAGGATTTCAAGCTTAATCTACCAGCATTTAATCCCTCAATCGATGATATAACATTTTATCTAGATAGATTTGAAAGTGCATGTAATGTGCATAATATAGATAAAACATTATATGTGTATCATCTGTCCAAGATACTTAGAGGTGATGCTTTGACTTTGTTGAGTATGGTAGATGTGCCTGACAAAAACAACTATGAGGTTGTCAGGGCGGCATTGTTAAAGAAGTACCAACTTAACGAGGACGGATATCGTCTTAAATTTAAAACCATGTTACCAGAAACTGGAGTTGAATTCTCTGAATTCATCTCAGGCATCCGTCTTACTTTTTTACGATGGGTTGAGTTGTCTAAGACAGAAAATACATTTGAAGCTCTTATGGATTTACTACTTAGAGATAAGGTTATGTCTTCTGTTAATGAAGCTTTTCTATCTTTTCTTCATGAGCGTAAGCCTAAAAACATAAAAGAAATGGAAGAATACTGTAGCCAGTATGTTACTGCGCATCCGCACATAACCATTAGTAACTCTAAGGTGAAAGAAGGTCTGCCAGTTGCTTCGGCAGCACCTTATGGCCCAAATTTTATGCGTAAATTTCAGGGTAGCCAGAAAAATTTCAATAAAAAGAGTAATCGTAATTATGCCCAGAACCATAGTGATCAATTCCAGGGTGATTCTTCTTTCCCAGAACTGGAGACAACCTAATACTACACGTTATTCTACTCCGGTTAACTTTAGAAATTTTCACAAAGGTAATCGGTATAGAGGAAAATATTTTATGCAGAGACCTCAATACCAAGATAATAGAGGTTCTCAACAACATAGAGATAGTAATGACAGTTATGGAAACTGGAACTCAAACCAGGATAAAAATTACAGTAGGGACTTTAATGATAATTGCAGAGGCAATAATGGTCGCGGTAGATCGCAACATAAGAGAAAAAGATATCAACAGACAAACTCTGTTCAACAAGAATCTCAGGGAGCAGATAAACAGGTTAATAATGATAAAGACCATAATGCTATCGGATGCTCATCTTTTGATTTTGGTAGGGCAAATAAATGTATCCAATGCAGTACTTTATTTGATCCGAAAACCGTTAGTACTTTAAGCTGTGGTCATCCTTTGCCCGCTCTTCCTGCTAATGTTGCTCATGATGGGAGAGGTTCTCTTATATTACATAAGGGGCTAGTAAATAGTAATCCAGTCTCAGTGTTGTTTGATTCTGGATGTACTACTGTCGGCGTTAGGCAATCTCTTGTAGATCCATCCTGTGCTACAGGAAAAGTCATCAAATGTGTCACATTTGGTGGCACGTTAGAAAAGTATCCTACTGCTATAATACACATTGCTACTCCTTTCTTCACGGGAGAGGTCCACGCGTGTCTACTTCCAAACCCTATTGCGGACCTTATTATTGGTCGTATTCACGGAGTTAGGGAATGTACCCCACAGCAGATTGCTGTTTGGGAAGAGCAAAACATTGAAGCTACCAATGCGGTGGTCACAAGAGCACATGCTCTGGATCCACCTCAAACTTCATTAACTAATAATGATGAAGTAAATGACCAAGATAGTCACTTGACTATTACACGTGACTCATTTATCAAATTGCAAGAAGAAGATCCTTCTTTACAAAAATTCTTCATTCTAGCAAAAAAAGGTGATCCTAATCAGAACACTAATAGGAAATCTTGGATTTCTATGAAGAACGGCGTACTTGTACGTATGGTACAAGACTCGACTACGTCCACTCATTCACAAATTCTTGTGCCTAAGAGCATGAGATTGCAAATATTGCAACATGCTCATGACTCGCAATGTGCTGGACATATGGGTTTTTCCCGTACAAAGTCGAGGGTTCTTGCGGCTTTCTTTTGGCCATTTGTGAGCAAGGACATACGAATGTACTGTCGCTCTTGCAAAGTATGTCAGGAGGTCAAATCTAAAGGACCACGACATGCTGCGCCTATCCAGGCTGCTGACATTCCTATTCGCCCTTTTCAAAAAATGGCAATAGATATTATCGGTCCTTTTAGAATTAAGTCGGCTAGAGGACATCAATTTATCCTTACATGTGTCGATATGTGCACACGTTGGCCAGAGGCAATACCTCTCAAGAGCATCTCAACTGCTGATATCGCAGACGCTCTTTGGCTGATATTTTCTCGCTTGGGTTTTCCCGGAGAAATATTGTCAGACCATGGCACTCAACTTATATCAGACACTATGTCACAGGTAATGTCTATGCTACACATTAAAAGGTCTCTCAGCAGTATCTATCACCCAATGTCTAATGGGTTGGTCGAACGTTTAAATAGGACTCTGAAAACTTTACTTGGTAAAATAACTGAGGATCATCCTCAGGATTGGGACAGGGTCTTACCCGCGGCTCTCTTTGCGTATAGAGAGGTCCCCAATGAACATACGGGGTTTTCCCCTTTTGAACTTGTCTTTGGCGCGCAACCGCGCGGCCCTATGTCTTTACTTCACGATCTAATCACTGCCGATAATATTAGCGATGAGACTCAATCTTCTTATGAGTACGTCATTGCTCTTAGGCAAAAGATCATCGAGGCATGCAAACTAGCAACTTCGTCTTCAGAATTTGCTAAAGAAAAGGCAAGGCAGTTTGCAAATAAGAATAGATGTCTACGACAACTTTGTCCAGGTGACAAAGCTCTCGTTCTACTTCCTTCAAGGGAGAACAGACTTCTAATTGCATGGAAAGGTCCATATGCAATAGTCTCCAAAATTTCTGATGTCGACTATGTTGTCGATATTGATGGAAAGCATAAAACTTTCCACATAAATATGCTCACAGAATTTTATGAAAGACCTGACTATTTGCAGCCTATTTTCCAGGCTACGGACAATTCACAAGCAACTCGTGGTCAGTACTCATCTCTGTCAGTTATACAGGATGAGGAAACTACTTTTTCTGATGTCAATCTTCCTCTTTCTATGGTCCCACTTTATTCTACGGAATCTTGGAAAAACGTGACCGTTTCTCCAAATCTTTCCGCTGAGGAACATCGACAAGTTTCTTCGATGTTGCAAACATTTCAGGATGTTCTTACAGACATCCCGGGACACACACATGTCATAGAACATGACATTGTGCTAACTGATCACAATCCTATCAGAGTCAGACCATATCCAATACCTATTCATTTCCAGTCTCAAGTCGAAAAAGAGTTGGATGAAATGATACGTTTGGAAATCATTGAACCATCCACTTCAGCATACTCTTCGTCTATGGTTATTGTTCGAAAGAAGGATAATAACATTCGCATTTGCGTAGATTATCGCAAATTGAACCAAGTTACGAAGTTCGATGCTGAACCTATGCCTTCATTAGAAGAGCTACTCAATAAACTTTCTAATTCTAGATTCTTTACCAAACTAGATTTGTCTAAAGGTTATTGGCAAGTCCCGCTAACTGAACGTGCCAAACCTTTTACAGCTTTTTCTACACCTAGGGGTTTATTCCAATGGAATTTCATGCCTTTTGGTCTTATGAACGCCCCTGCTACATTCGTACGCATGATGCGGCGAATTCTCGCATATCGTACAGATGTCATAGCATACCTAGATGATATCTGTCTATTCAGTGATTCTTGGGAAGATCACTATTTGGGTTTATACGAATTACTGTCTACTCTTCGCGAGTATAACTTGACTGCAAAACCCTCTAAAGCCTTTATAGGATTTAGCGAGATTTCTTTCCTAGGTCATCGGGTTGGTCATGGTCTTTTAAAGACAGAGGACCACAATGTTTCAAAAATACTTAACATTTCGGTCCCTAAGACGAAGAAACAAGTAAGGAGTCTATTAGGTTTGATTCAATTCTACGGACGATTCATTCCGAATCTGTCCTCCATTATGGCACCGCTTTCTACTTTATTGAAGAAAGGGTCGCCTAATCTGATCCGCTGGTCTAAAGAATGTCAATCCTCATTGGACCAGGTTAAAGCCCTATTTTCATCTCCACCTATTCTTAAGTTACCTACTATTGAGAAGACTTTTGTTCTTCGAAGTGACGCCTCGTCAACAGGGATTGGGGCAGCACTAATGCAGGAGTATTCTGATACTTTGCATCCGGTGATGTATATCTCTAGGAAATTAAACGCTGCAGAAAAGAATTACTCGGTTTTAGACCGTGAGTTATTGGCTATGGTATGGTCTATTCTGAAGTTACAAAGATTTCTTCTAGGCGCACATTTCATTGTGGAAACCGACCAGAAAGCGCTTACTGCTATTCAGAGCAAAAACTTGAAGAGCTCGAGGTCCACTCGTTATGCCATAGCTCTTCAACCATTTCATTTCTCGGTTCGAGCTATCCGTGGTTCGGATAATGTAATGGCAGACATTCTGTCCAGATGTCCACACGATTCCACATGATTCTTCTGTCATATATATATATTTCCTGATATACAGTCCAATGTTATAATGACATGTTAGTAGATTTTGTCTCACTTTTTTTTTTTTGAGGGAAATTTATAACATTGTACCATGTAATTATCTAAGAAGGCTTAGTTAGTGATATACGGGCCAAAAGATCACTCGGCCACATTTAAATAAATTATTTTCAGGATTGTATTAAGAAATTTACCAGTTGTCTTTAAGATTTGTGTTATTGATATTTTCGCAGCACATCATTGAAGTCTGCGAGTTTATGTCCATTGTGGAACTTTGAGGATATCAAGTCCTGTCCTACATTGGGAGCGGATGATGTCCACATCTTCTTCTATTGAATGTTTTATGTCACCGAAGAGCAACACATGTATTACTTATTAATTACTGTTACTTTATATAATGTAATAATATAGTGCGGTATATTAGTAAATTACACCGCTATTTGCAACACATTGTATGATAACACATAATATATTTAATTTCATATATTGGTATGAGTATAATTTGATTGTCATTATGTTGTTGCCATCATTGTGGCGTGTGTTGGTGGCACCTTCCTGGAATATATCAGCGTATACTTAGATAAATTTTTTCTCTAAGGATCTGAGATATGATCTCAGTGTCGCTCCATGCGTTGAGCTAATTTGTTAGGTATATATCCACGCATCATACGTGCGTTAGGAGCCTAGATTTTTTCCGGCTCCAGGATTTAAAAAAAAAAAAAAATGTCCCATTTTTTTTTTTCCAGGGAGGGTGCGGTAATGTTACGCACGGATCATTATTATTTTTCGTTTGTATAAACATTTTTTCATATGTATGATCATTTTTTTTTGACTGAAGTGTGTATTATGTTTTCTATGGTCAAAGGGACATAATCCGAGTTATCGAGACTACAATTTGTTAGGAGTTGCCTTCTCTTGTATAGAGACACGTTCGGTCTATAATTTCTTGAACGAAGCGTGACCACATCTCCTTATTTGGTAGTATCAGTCAACTATGGTAGATGTCTGAAACCTTTCTTAACGCTTCTTTTCATGACCATAAAAGGCGCGACTGTGTAAGACTTTTATCTCGAATGTTCTTCGAATCGTCTTATTGTGAACGGCAACTCAGAGATTGTCGTTCTGCGCATGTCAAAAACCGGGAGTTCGTTCTGTGTGTTCCGCCCAGTTGGGGAGTTTAGAAATGGTTTAAGAAGCGAGCAGACGCAACTGCGTCTTGTGATTCTCTGAGGGAAATACAGTGTCTTAGTGAGTTAGTTAGCTAACTAGACTATTTCCCAGTATTATGCAGCCTGCCTGGAGGCATATGTTCATGGTTGATTTTCCGAAATAAGGTAATTCCTCTTGTATCGAACTTTATGCTATCGTCTAGAGGTTCGTCATTTTGTCGCCTATTTGCTCGCCTGTGTGATGCAAAATGGAGAGGTACTTTGACTAGGATTAAGTCACCGGTATCTGTATACCTGAACTAGTTAAATATATATGGGTCGCTCTAGACCAACAAGACTGTTGTCTGTGTTCCAGGATTCGTTATATCAGAGATCACGTCCAAGTCAGATGGTTAGACTTAGGAACATTATAAAGGTCGAGCTGACCTGTAGCCCATGTATGCTATTCACGTGCAGACAGTGAACGGACTTATTGTATACAACTGATCTGCTAGCATCAGAATGGGAGCATTTATTATTGTTTATGAACATTGAAGATCTGTAGCTGACACTGTTGCAGAAGTTATAGAAATTATTATTATTTATACAGCTTCACGAACTAGCACTCGATGATTGATGAATTTCTGAATCTATTGAACTGTGATGTCTTATGACGCATATATACAACAGCTATCATTGCTGACTACAGAAATTGTTTTCAATGTGCCATATCATCTTGCTGAACTCGTTAACCATGTTGATGTCATAAGTATCATGACTGTTTTGTGGCGTGCAATAAATGAAAGAAACTTATACAACGAAGTTACCCTTTCTATGACTCTACACGTCATGTTGCCTGTGTGATAACCCATTGAACTGTTCCACTACCACATACACAGCAACATCCTAAATCAGAGAAGACACCTACATCTTACACTTTAACACCAGGTGTCGATAAGGGTGGCAAGTTACCACTTCAGCACAAATCCACCCTTATCAGGCTGTTAGCTAGTAACCCTAGATGCTAGATTGGCCGTGTCTACTAAAGACATAATACTCTGAACAGTTTGAATGGCAACAGGAGGAAGTTCGCAACAGATATACTGTAGAAATCAGACACAGAACAGCACAGACTGCATCGCAGCGTCAACTAAACACCTCATACAAGCCAAAGGAAAGAGGATATGACTTACAAATCCACAACTAGAAGAACCAGATCGAGTATTGGGCAACTTTTGAATTTACAAGTAAACCCGCAATTTTAATAAAAGACTGGAAACTTCGGAATTTTATCACAAGGAGTCAGAGAGGAATTTTAACAAAAGGTTTCCCACGCAGGATTCATAGAACACCAGCCGTCAGAGGAATTAACTCATATATCCCAAACCCAGTCATAAGAGGAATTATACCAACAGTTTTCCCAGGCAGGATTAATAGAGCACCAGCCGTCGGATGAATTAACTCATATTTCCCAGACCAAGTCATAAGAGGAATTATTCAAACAGTTTTCCCAGGCCAGGAATTTACAGAACCCCAGCCGTCAGAGGAATTAACTTATATTTCCAGACCTAAGTGACTAAAACAGCATCTAACTAACGGGCTTGGGTCCATTCTAATCTGTGCCAGGAGAAGTTTGTATTCCCAAAATTTTGGGTTCGTGGTTACAAGACATCAGACTTAAGTACTGAAGTTCCTACGCCACTAGTGTGAGACGAGTATCACTACCAACCGCCTACCGTGGACGAATTATGTGGAGAAGTGTACTCATCATTAAAAAGAAGTGACGGAAACCACAGCTGCAGGACTCATCTGGAGCTAAGTTGTGTGTAACAAGCTACACCAAAAATACGGTCATTATTAACGTCCTACCAAAACTTCAATGAGGAAAAATTTAATATAACTTTCACCCCATTTAATCTTTATTTTCCCATGTTAAAGACTAATTGACTATTAAATTTGTTGTATGTTATTTTAAACTAAACAATAATAGTTGATTCAGTTTATAGGTACGAAAGCAAACGTATGAGCCAGTTTTTCTTGATAAATACCTATATATAAATATAGAGCCATTACTTACAAGAGGGCATTCGTTGGTTTACTCCAACTGGGGGCTTGACGGGCCAGAACATTTGCATATTATTTTACTCTCTATGCTGAATCTAGTAGGGGAAAGTCTCTAACACTCTACTCCTCTACGGAAGTATTTTCTGTGGGACTGTCTTTATCTTGTTTACCAATCCTCAGACTTATTTACGTTCCTTCAGGTGAACTGGGGTATTATCGTAACAATAACCAGTCATTATCACCGGTCAGCGAGCGAGATTCTTAACATGAAAAGACGGTCTCGCCTGATCAACATCTATAGAAGCCAATATTGTCTGTCTGAGATAGCCGTCTGAGGTGGGCAGATTACACTGGTGGTAGATGCGTTTATCGTTTCACGGGACCATCCATATGTGTATTTATCACGATAATCTGTCTGGAGATATAATATTGGCGACAGGTAGCATCTGGACATCAAATGAGTTCACAGATGGTGTTTATGAGTTGTGCACAAGATGCCAGCGGAAGTCTGACGCAACGATATGACATCACTGTAAGAGGTCACGCGTTGATATTACATTTAATATTGTGAAACAGGTGAAGGTATTTTTCCGAATTTGAAAGTTCCCCTACCCACGTAGTGCTGAACGAGATTCGATTGGATTGGTTCATTTTGAGGAGCTGAAATATACAATGTATTTTATTGGCACACTAGTCGGAAGTGCAATCTGTGATTTGCACTAAAAAATGAGAATATAGTGTGATGAAAACACAGACACAGATCACACAGAGAGACTGCAGCACACAAGTCATATCAGCGACTCATAAAAGCCAGAAAGAAAAAGGAGACATTGGACTTAGAAATTCCACAACTATAAGAAACAGATCGAGTATTGTGAACTTTGGAATTCACAAGCAAACCCGCATTTTTTAATACAAGACTTGAAACTTAAAGGGGCCAGGACTTTAATTAACAAGACTGGAATCCTAGGAATTTGATCATAAGTCATAGAGTAATTTAACAAAAGTGTTCCCAGGCCCAGGTGATTTCACAGAACATCCACAGTCAGAGGAATTAACTCTAATTTCCCAGATCAAGTCATAGAGGAATTAAGCAAAAGTTTTCCCAGGCCAGGATTTTGCAGAACACCCGCCGTCAGAGGAATTAACTCTAATTTCCAGACCTAAGTGATTCCGAGGCCTCTAATACAGAGCTGTGTCCAGTCTATATCTGTGCAAGGAGATTGTGTATTCCCAACATTTTGGGGTAAGTTTAGACAATTTATTTACTAATGTAAATTATACAGGTATCTTGCAGAGTGGTTATGTACAAGGCTGGCAACCTCAACATATGAAAATATTATATGCATAAACCACTACTGCAAAAGCTGGTGATTGTTTCTGACTAGTCGTGCAGGAAACCCGACAGCAGAGCGACCCCAGACTCCGACGGGAGTAGTGAAGAGTAATGAGTGATGATTACCTCACATGTGCCTAAGTTGTAACATTATTTTGTGAGATTTATGTACCTTTTTTAATTGTAGTTCAGGCAAATCATTATTCACGCACTCCAGACGCAATTTCCTAGTCAACAACCAAAAGGATATTGGTGAATTTTCATAATTTTCCCTGAGTTACACTGTGTGCTCGGGAATTTAATTCTTCTGAAAGGTTAATATTGGTGGGTGGAGCGCATTACAATGGGCCTGTTAGTTTGCGGCGAACAAATGTACTTAGCAGGCCTTTGTGTCTTTCTATTTGTCTAAAGTTCGTGGTTACAAGCGATCAGACGATTTTTGTTATTCACGCCGCAATTGTGAGGGAAAAGCAACTACCTTAACCGCCTACAGTGGAAGAGTGTGGAGAAGGCTTCCATCATCACAGAATTGATGAACCACAGCTGCATGACTCATCTAGAGTTAAGTTTTTTTTTTTTTTTTTTTTTTTTTTTGGTCACAAGCAACAGCAAAACACGGACATTGATAGCTCCCCGATCCAAACTCTGTGAGGAAAAATTTAATTTACTTTTCACCCCCATTTAATCCTTATTTTAACTTGTTGAACTAATTGATTATTAAAGTTGTTGTATGTTATTTTTAACTAAACAAATAATTGTTTATTCAGTCATTAGAAGTATGAAAGCAAACGTATAAGCAAGACTATTTAATAATTACATATTGTTGCATACGTTTTATGTCCTTAACAGGCATTAACAGATAATTGCAGTCCCAGGTCCTGCATCTGTTAAATATGTGTACACACCAACTCAGATGTTAGTGATATAGTTGGTTGCACACGAGAACGCACATTTTTGATATTTGTAAATTAGCGCGGTTGTTACCAAAGGGGGATGACGTATCTCCGTAGTGGAGCAAGGCAGAGTTCCTTTCAGACTGAGAGTCTGATGTTTTTTCAGTCCTTCATTCGGACATATTGTAATTACTTGGTGACTGGCTCACTGCAATTTAAGTCATAGCCCTCAGGTCACTCAAGTCAGGTAATATTATAATTGATTGATAATGTTGTAAGAATAGTTTCGTCATTGACTTTCTTCAGTCAAGTCGACCTCTAGCTGGTACCCGCACATGTTGGGACCAGAATGGATAAAAGTCGTAACGTCAAATGCACTGGAAGTTTTGAAGATGTTTAATATATGAACATTGTTTGTGGAATGAACGGGATCTGCGTTATTGAATATTTAAAGTAGCCGTCGTGCGAGTAACGGCTAATATGGAGAGGTGAAACAAAACGTCAGCAGTTAGAAGTTTGTATACACTTCACAAGTTATACTGCTTTATCAGAAGTCGGATTTTCATTGTCAAACGAACTAAGAAGAAATATTCCGTAATGGGTTGTATACCCTTGATTGTGATATGATGGACTGCCCTTGAGAGGTCAACAGTCGTATAGAACGTTCGTTAAATCAAGTCATTTATAGCAAGGTAAACATGTATGAATATATCGATGCCTATTGATGATGCTTCACTAAGTATATGATGGAAGCTGAATACCATATGTCACAAGTTAATCTACTATGTGTATGCATGAACTGTCGTATTGTACACGTCCACGTATTGTCAAATAATCCGTTTTTGGTATTATTACTCAACCACGAGTTCTAGTGTCCGTCCTTGACACCATTGAAGTTGAATTGACTCTTGGAAATTTTCTATTATTCATTCGCGTTTTAGACTCAACCAGATAACTGTTACCCATCACTATTCTAATACCTATCAATGGGGATCCAAAGTGACCAGTTACAAATGGTGGATGAACAGTTACACATATATAGAGAGAGTCAGAGCCATTATAAGAGGTCATTCGTTGGATTACACCAACTGGGGTCTTAACGGGCCAGAACCATTGCTTAAATCCTTCACAAAAAGCAACGGACCAGATATAATGCGTTAACAATTGTTCAGCCTAATGCAACATTGTTCGTGACTTCTGGAAATATTTTGTGAAAGCTCCCGTAAGGTAGAAGTGTCATTAATCTTCTATCTACATCTCTACAAAGAGTAATCTTGCGCACAGGTAGATACCTTGGAAGCCAATATTAGAAACTCTTGAGTTTTGGCCATAAGTGGACCACTACTGCAAAGCAGGGGAGGCAATCCGTGACAATTATTGACCTGGATGCAGCGTATCTTCAAGCAATAACAACTAATCTGAAGCTGTAGTAGATAGTAGTCCTCTCTATCGACTTGCTCCACACACACTGCCTTACATATTTCTCCATTCGGCATTACTCCTTACACTGCCCATTCATAATACCCCATCCCCTTTCTTCGTTACTTCTTCTTCTTCTTTGATCCTTAGCCGCCGACCGTCAAAGCAGTCAGTGGCCATCACGCCTAGTGGCGTCTTGTAGGACAACAACAAATTGATTCCACTTTGCCCCAACTCTGGTTCATTCTTTGCATCTCAGTCTCCACAGTCCTCCGCCAAGTTGTTTTTGGTCGGCCTCTCTTTCGTTTTCCTTCAGGGGTCCATAGCATAGCTGTTCTTGTGCTGGCATCGGGGTCTCTTCTGAGGACATGGCCAACCCAGCTCCAGCGTCTGCCAGCTATGATGGTGTGCATGTCCTCTTGCTTGCTCCGAGTAAGCAGATCTTGGTTGGTGATGGTATTCGGCCAAAAGATTCGGTGAATTTTTCTTAGGCATGTTGTGTGAAAAGAGGACAATTTCGACGTTTCCTTCTCTGTAACTCTCCAGCTTTACGCACCATAGAGAAGCACAGAAAGCACACAGCTATGATACAATCTTAATTTTGTGCTTGTGCTGTATTGAGAGGACTTCCAGATGTTGTTTAGGCTAAAAAAGGCTGTTCTTGCTTTGTTCATTCTGTTGTTGATGTCTTTGCCTGCCCCGCCGTCTGGTGTTACTATGCATCCTAGGTATGTGAAGGTATCTGTCTGTACCAGTTGCTGATTCCTTACTGATATGGGCTCAGGGCTGTTCACATTGAGCGTCATGACGTCTGACGTCTTTAAATTGATGTTCAAGCCTACCTGCTGGCTATACTTATTAAGTCTATCCGTTTTTCCTGGATGTGTTGATGTGAATGTGTTAGCAGTGCAATTTCATCTGCATATTCCAGATCTTCCAATGTAGAAAATGTAGTCCATCTTATTCCTCTTGGATTGCCCTCTGTTGTCTGGCGCATCACCCAGTCTATGACTGTTAAAAATAGAGTGGTTGATAAGGGGCATCCCTGTCGTACTCCTGTCTTCACCTCAAAGGTTAGGTTGCTCTGCCTATCACTACAAGTAAAGTTTGCATAGAGGCTTTTTGTGATTGACACTATGCAGCTTGGAATTCCATAAGCCCTCAGTATTTTCCATAAACTGTCCCTATGTATACTGTCAAAAGCCTTTTCAAAATCACGAAATTAATGTACAGCTGTCTTTGCCATTCTGAGCACTGCTCTATAATGTTCCTGAGAGTAAATATATGATCTACACATCTTCTGTTCTTTCTAAATCCTGCTTGTTCTTTGCTCAATTTGTGGTCTACTGCTTTTGAAATTCTCTGTATAATTATCCTGCCTAGTATTTTGCTGGGAACTGAGAGAAGAGTGATTCCTCTCCAATTATTGCAGTCTGCAAGATCTCCCTTCTTGGGCAATTTGACAATTATTCCTTTGTTCCACTCTGTTGGTGTTGTCCCTGTTTTCCAGACTTGTGCAAATAGCGGTTCTAATAGTTCTGCTGCTAGCTCAGGGTCTGTCTTAAATAGCTCTGCATTTAAGTTATCATGGCCAGGAGCTTTTCCATTTTTTAACCCTTTGATTGCTGTGATGATTTCTTCTTTTCGTGGAATGTCTGTATTAACATCTAGATCGTTTTCAGCCTCATGAATATTCAATAGTGTCTCTGGTGGTTCCTTGTTCAGAGTTTCTCTGAAATGCTCTGCCCATCTTGTTTCCTGTCCCTCTGCTGTCGTGATGAGATTTCCTTGCTTATCTCTTCATCATCATCAGTTGCCATCTCCACAACGAAGGTTGGCTGTAATGGATCTCCAACGTCTTCTGTCTCTTGTCTTGATGGTGCACTCTGACAGACTCTTTCCTGTCCATCTCTTGATGTTGTCTTCCCACTTATAGCGCTGTCTTCCCCTTGCACGTTTGCCTTCAACTCTCCCTTCTGTTATGGTTTTCTGCAAGGTGTTATGCCTTTTTATGTGGCCAAAGTATTTTAGCTGTCGAACTTTGACCTCCCTCATTAGTTCTCTTTTCATACCTAGATTTTCTAGGACCTGCTTATTTGTTTTCATCTCTTTCCATGAGATACGCCCCATTCTTCTATATATCCACATTTCAAGAGCCTCAATTCTTTCTTCCAAATGCTTATTCATCGTCCATGTTTCTGCACCATACAGAAATGCAGAATATATATAACACTTTATGATTCTCAGTTTTAATTTGTGAGATAACTGTTTGGATGTCAGTATATGTTTCATGTTGTTGAATGTAGCTTTGGCCATTCCTATTCTCTTCTTGATTTCTGTTTCACATCTGCCATCTTCTGTTATTATATGACCGAGATATACGTAGCTCTTGACTTGTTCCAGGATTTCCCCATTTACGCTTATCTTTAATGTGGGTTTATCGTCTGTTTTGCTAATTATCATAGTTTTTGTTTTCTCAATATTAATGTCGAGTCCATATTCATGACTTATACTGTTCACTTGCTTCACTAGTTCCTGTAACTCCTGTTCGCTTTCAGCTAACAACACGGTATCATCTGCATATCTAAGGTTGTTTATTGACCTTCCACTGATGTTCAGTCCTGGTATTTCCTGTATCTGTTTGAAAATTTTTTTCAGTGTATTAATTAAATAGGCAGGGGGACAGCACACAACCTTGTCTGACACCTCTTTTTATGTCTATGTATGGTGAATAATTCCTTCCAGTTCTTACTGTGGCAGTTTGCTCCCAATAAAGGTTACTGAGTATTCTTATATCTTTTCCATCAATACCTATGTCTTCGAGGCATTCAATTATTTTCTCATGATGGACTCTGTCAAAAGCCTTCTTATAGTCAATGAAGCACATATACATACTTTTTTGGACCTCTGTATATTTTTCTGCTAATATTCTTAGGCAAAATATTGCCTCTCTTGTTCCACTGTTCCGTCTAAAACCAAACTGTTCTTCCTGGATTTCGCTGTCTACTTTACTTTTTATTCTTTCCTGTATGATTTTGAGCAGTATCTTAATTGCATGACTCATCAGGCTGATTGTTCTGAAGTCTGAACATTCTGTTGCATTTGGTTTTTTGGGCAATGTTATAAAAACTGATGTCTTCATGTCGTGTGGTATATATCCTGTATTGTATACATCGTTGCATATTTCTGTGATTGTATCTATACCAAAGCTCTCCAGAGCTTCTATCATTTCAATTTTTATGTTATCCATGCCTGCTGATTTTCCTTTTTGTATCATATGAATGGCATTCTCTACTTCTGATCTGAGAATGTTTGGGCCTTCATTAGAATCTGGTGATGGTTTTTTACCTCTGTTGTCCTCGAATAATTCTTTTACGTATTCTGCCCATCTGTTTGATATGTCTTTCTCATCAAGTAATATTACACCATTTTTGTTCTTGATACAGCTTCCTCCTTGTGCAAACCGTGACCGATTTGATAATTTCTTTATTTCTTCATGCATATCTCTTGTCCTGTGCTTTGCTTCCAAGTTTTCTATTTCCTTGCATTTTGTTTCTATCCACCGTTCTTTTGCTTCTCTACACATAGTACGTATGTCATTGTCTATTGTTTTATATTCTGGAGTGTTTTTTGCTTTCTTTCTTTCGGTCATTTTATTCAAGATGTCATCTGTCATCCAAATTTGATTTTTCTTAGACTCCTTTTTAGGTAAATTTGCATTTGCTGATTGTATGCTTGTTTTTAAGCATTCCCATTTTGCGGTTGCTTTTTCTTCTGGGTTTTCTCTTCTATACTGTTCCATGCTTTCTGTCAATAACTGTTGATATTTATTTTTGACGTCGATTAAATATTTCTGTTTTATATCTGGTTGTTTCAGCGCTGATATTTCTATCTGGGGTTCCTCCTGTCTTCTGTTTCCTGCTCTTTTCAGCTTTATATTTACTTTGATGACGACTGGATTGTGATCTGAATTTATGTCGGCGCCAGGATATGTCTTTGCACTTGTGACACTGTTCTTAAATCTATGTTTTATCATGATATAGTCGATTTGATTTCGTGTTATATCTCCTGGGCTTTTCCATGTGTATAATTTCCTTGGGTGGTGTTCAAAAAAGGTGTTACATATGACCAGCTGGTTTTCTTCACAGAACTGGATAAGTCTGTCTCCTCTATCATTTCTTGTCCCTAATCCATACTGTCCTACTATTTTCTTGTATTTTCCTGTTCCTACTTTTGCATTCATATCACCCATTACTATCAACACATCTGTTGATTTGACTGGTTTAAGTGTGTGTTGTAGCTCTTCATAGTATTCTTCTATTTCTTCCTCGCTGTGATCTTTAGTTGGTGCATAAGTTTGTAAGATTGATATGTCGAATGGCTTTGCTCTCATTTTTAGTAACATCATTCTGTCATTGTGTGTCCAGTATCCACATACGTATTTTTCTAACTCCTTCTTTATCAACATTCCTACCCCTCTTTCATGTTTTTCTCCGCCTGAGTGTATAAGCGTGTACTGGTCTCTTTTTATGTAGCCTGTATCCAAAAGTCTTGCCTCTGCAACTCCCAGTATATCGAGTTTCATGTCTGTTGCTTCTAATATAAGATTGTCAAGCTTTCCTTCTCCGTTCAGAGTTCTAACATTCCATGTTCCTATTTTTAGGCTTCTCCTACTAGTTTTTAGGTGGTCTTTCTCAGAATGCTCCCTTTCAACAGAATTTAAGGAACACTCGTCATTATGTACTTCCTTACTCATTAGAGGAGTTGCCTCTTCCCTGTTAATTTGTACAGTAGATTCTTCCCCAGGGGACAGAGAGTTCTCTACATATCGTTTCTTATCTTGTTGTTGTGATCCCATTACATTCTGTAGGAAGTACGTGGTAAGGCCCCAATCTCTTCCACGGTGGCTAGCCATTGTCTTTTTCTATGTCCGACACGCCTCCAGTGCGCCACACACTTTGCTGTTTCGCTTTGCGAGCCGTTGATCTTCTCAGATTCCTCCGCCTCACTCACCGTCTCAGTCTTTGTGTACTAGGGATGGACATTCCCTTGAGTAAGATTGCTCCTACTCCACCCATGTAGTTTAGCCAGTCAGCCAAGACTGTTGCCCGGGATGTGGCCACCGCCGTACACAAGCGGTATTCAAGGAGCCATACATGAGCTAGACAAAGAGAGGAGAACCAAATAGGATCCTGACTATCCTAAAAAGGACATGGCTGTCTCTCACCGTGAGGTACTATCCCTCTCTCTTTATCCTACATCCCACATCAGCTTATCTCTTACTAATGTAATATTGTTTGCACCTCGTTTTCCGCTGATGAATTTAGTTATTTCGTATACTGTGCTTTGTTCATTTCTCAGTGCTGCCTCTTCTGCCTGTCTTGCAAGATCGTTGTCGTGGAATATTCTAATCCACATATATAAATTATCAAGTAAATATAAAGCCTAATAAATACATATAATAAATAAAGGAAGAAGAATGGTAAAGAACAGTGCTGTCACAATGACAGTACTCGAAATCCCCCTTGTTTTCTACTTCGTCGGCAAATTGTAACGCTTTCACGTTGATAGTAAAAGCCTACTGTATTATTACCCGCGTTCTTCAATGAAACGTGTGCTGTATTTCTTGCAAAAACATTGAGATACCAAGCTGAACAATGACCTAATTTTAATATTTCATTCATTCCATTTTATACACGGCGTAACTAAAGACAGATGGACTAAAGGATAGAGAGAAGGGAGAGGCATAAATCCGAACACGTGCAACACAAAACACGCGTCGCGCGATACACAATCACTACTATCACGCGTGTAAGGCCACATGCACTAACTTTTTCGGACGGACAGTGATAAAAACACTACCCTTCCCAGAGTTAGGTTTTAAAACCTGAAAAACGCTTATTGGGGAAACCTGACATTCTACTGTATTATGTCCGAAATCCTGACATTAGTCTGACAGTACAGCAGGACAGGTGGCGGTTCTCACATAAAAAATAAAAAAAATAAAAAAACAACTACACGACTATCCTAGAAATTGCATATTTTGAACGCAGCCACTTAGCTCTTTTAAATTTGTATATTTGGGTTCCTTAGGGCTTGCTGACAAAGAATATGTAAAACGTTACGCAAATAGTCTAGGAATTAACAAGTTATAACCAAAATAAAATAGTGGGGATGCCTGACAGCATGAAATCATTTCTGCTCATAAAATTTTTTTATAACGTGTTTAAAAAAACCGTGCGTACGGAAATAGCCTACCATGTAAACTCCAAATTGATTGGAGCGCAACAAATATAAGACTAAACACGATTGGTCGGGCTATAAATGCTATCCTTGGTTGTTAGGGGAGACGTAGGAAGTTAAAATTTTTTCAAACACTTGTCGAAACGTGGCTCCATTGGCCAGACTCGCTGATATACTCACTTAGGAGCGTTAGTTCGAGACCACTAGTTCAAATAAGCTTGATAAAGCAACAGTGCGTTGAAGCCAGCTCATATTTTTGCTAAATAAAAGCCTGGAACATAAGCAGATGGGAATTTGTGCCAGTATTTGTGGCAGAATTCATTGCTAATCAACGTATCTGTGTTTGTTTCCATGAATTGTGGTAAGCTTGAAACATTCAGTATCTTTTAATGAAAATTGAATGTGAATTGTTAATTTATGCCTGTATATATGTGTAGTTCAGTAGCAAACATGATGTAAAGCCTATAATGCTCCAGCCTGAACAGAAGGTGTCGGAGGAAAGTAAAACGGCATGGAATGGCCAAACAGTACACTGACACCTAGATGATTGACTAGAAAGAAATAATGCTGGAAGTGCAGAGGCGTAGTAACTATTAAGGAGGTTAATACTGGTATAAAGTATTTCAGATGAAGCTGACAGTTGGCCTAACGCTCTGAACTCAATGTTTGTGATGTATTGTGCTCAGTGTAAAAAGAGAGTATAAATTAGTTATGAAGTAGAAGGTACATCCTTCTTGTTTTCAGGGACCGTGGTCTTGATGGTATTGAGCAGCACCTGGTCAGAGCTTTGCTGAATCCAGAGTCGGACAGCATACTCCTTGGTCCATTTAGCTATCAGTGAGGTGTCTCCAGAGCACAGGGGAGAAATCGAGCAGAGGAGTCCTTTCCTGCCGCCATCACGCAAGATAAGCTGATGTGGCCAGCTGAGCTCAAAATTATGTACCCCCATCTTAAAATAACATTGTAACATAAACTTAAGAGGGGAAGTAAATTGTTTTAATATCAGGAACTGAGAACATCTCCAATACTAGTTCCAATAAAGACAAACTATTGAAGTCATGATGACAAATACCAACAGAGCTTGAACAAAACAAAACCAGTATTACCTCAGATTACTACTACACAACTGACACACATAGGATACTTTTAATAATATATGTCACTACAATATTCATATTGATAAATTCTGTACATATAACTTGTAATTAAAATTGATTGTGATTCCTGGTTCCCTTTGTATTTGAATCAGGACACATATTCATTCATGACAGAAATGAATACATATTGTTATTTGAAAAGTTATCAGTGACTCCTTTAAGATATCCTTGTAGAGTGTTTTATGTATGTGAGTGTCACAGTGTTGTCAAGTGTGGTGGAATAAATTAAATTGTTTATCTGTCTGTTGTTGTTATGACTTACACTTCATCATACACATACCCTAGACATACAACGTAGTCATCACACTATTCCAGAATAATTCTGACTGAGATATATATATATATGTGGCAGCAAGTAAGGTTATCTATAATACACTACTCTTATTAGATATAGATACCTTCACAGCTGATCTCAGTCAGTACACTAAGTCCCCTATAAATATTTATAACATCCCACTTCACCACATATATTGGGGTCTCGCTCTTGGGATTTTGAATCTTTACCTATTAAAAATATTGGGGGTAATTCACTTCAGGGAATATAAGAATTAAAAGGTATCCTTGGGGGGAATTAAATAAGGTTGAGCTCACGGTGCCTGTGTTGTCCATTAGATATATAATTAGAGATTGAATTGTTGGTTAGACATTGTATAAACTTACCTGATAGACAATGGCGGACCTGGCCAAGTTTCGATCTGCTGCTGTTCAGACTGCAAAAGATTTAGGATTAGATGGGCAAGTTATGGTTGCCTATGTCACTACGGAATGTGACAAATTTATTGAACGCGAAGAAAGAAGATTAGAAAAAGAGGCCGAAAGAAAGTTAGAGGCTGAAAGGGAAATTAAGAAGTTACAATTTGAGGCTGAGGCTGAGACTAAGAGGTTGCAGATTGAGGCTGAGGCTAAGAAATTGGAGGCAGAAAGAGAAGACAAAAGATTGGCTGCAGAAAGGGAAGAGAAGAAATTAGCTGCAGAAAGGGAAGAGAAGAAATTAGCTGCAGAAAGGGAAGCAGAAGAAAGAAGATTGACTGCAGAGAGGGAAGCAGAAAAGGAGGAGAAGAGATTACAAAGGGAACATGAGTTACGACTAAGGGAGTTTGAGTTTCAGGGCCATGCTCCTGAAAATGGTGCCAGTCCCTTTGCCTCTGATGCCACTGCTAGCCAAGGAGCCTCAACCTCAGCTATGAATTTTCATTTAGATCATTTTGTTGAGAAAGACGATGATATAGAGAGCTATCTAAATAGGTATGAACTATTAGCTACCACGTATGGGTTAGAGAGAGAGAGGTGGAGCTTAAAGTTATCTCAAGGACTTCGTGGGGCAGCTTATGAAGTTTTTGCAAAAATGAGCAGAGGTGATCAGGAAAATTATGACATGCTAAAGCAGGCTCTTTTGTTAAGATATGAAAAGAATGCAGAATTTTATAGGAAAAAATTTAGGAATGCAAAACTACTGTCAGGTGAAACCTATCACCAGTTCTCTGCACGAATAGAGACATACTTGGAGAAATGGACTTCTCTGGGGAAAACCCAAGATCTTAAGGAAATGGTCCTTATAGAGCAACTAAGAGAGTCCATGGCTCCAGACCTGAGAAAGTTTCTCATGGAACAAGGTGCAGAGAGGCTGGGTGAGTTGCTAAATGTTGCTGAAAGGTATCAAGCAGCTCAAGCAGAGGTAACAGGTAATAAAAAGAAACACGTGGATAACTTTAGGGCACCAAAGAACTTTAATCAATTTGATCCTAGAGATCAAAACAAAAGTAAGCACCAGTTTGATAGGCCACGGTATGAAAATAAAAATAAATTCCCACAATTCGATGAAAGGAAATATGATGAAAGAAAATCTTTCAACCAAGGAAAAAGGTGGTGTAAAAATTGTCAGATGGACAATCATGACACTGACCGTTGCAGAAGGAAACCTGTGTATATGGCAACCCTTCAGGTCAGGTCGACCTCAAGACAGGAGGAGGATATTATGTTAGATACCACTCCAGAAGAGATGAGGAAGGCACAGGCTGGGGATAAAACACTCAAGCCTTGTTTCAGGAAATTGTCAACTTGTCATACAACTCCAGGCAAGGGAGATTTTTACATGAAAAACAAGTTGATGTATAGGAAGACTGGAGCTAGATCCAAAGGTCAGGGACAGCTGGTACTTCCTAAAAGATATAGGGCAGACTTAATAAGGAGCCTACATGTGAAACCAGATGGGGACCATGAGAAGATAGGTACCATCATTCAAAAGGTGGCTCACAATTATTATTGGCCCAAAGCAAGATGGGACATTGAGAAATTTGTAGAAAGGTGTAGCATAGCACATGAGGGAACACCCACAAGTGGGAACATTGATCAGGACCTGGACACGCCATGGGGCAAAATTAGGCCTGACAATAAAAAGAAATATAGATTTGATAAAGTGGACCAAATGGAATGGGAAGCCCCTTTTCACGGACAAGCTTCACTTAACTGTTTTACAATGGCCACTATGCGGAGAGTGCAAAAAGATGTCTTACCCCAGGATAAGCCGACCATCCCTCAATCGGACTTAAACAAACTGGAGGAAGAGGATGTAGAGAGGAAATCTCTCATCAAGAATTTTAAGTGGGGAGACAGCCCCAAAAGAAAAATTGGTAGCGGTCGTTTTGTGAATGATAATTCTGGGAGGAAAAATCATCACTATAAAGCTTCGAGTGGAAGAGACCATACCGGTGCATGGACAAATAGGTCCACAAAATTAAAGGTCCATATGTAGCTTTGTTAAGAACGTGGACTGATGAAAAGGCAGAGGAAAACATTACATCTTCATACCAATATGTGAATGAGCTGACCACTCGTTTAAAAACTGGCTGGAAACTTGCCAATGAAAATTTGAAACAAGCCAGGAAGAAACATGCTGCCTATTATAACAGGAAGGCGAAAGACAGAAATTTGGCTGTGGGAGAGAAAGTACTGCTTCTTTTGCCGGGAGTCAGAATAAGTTACAAATTGGATGGCAGGGTCCATATACAGTTTTAGAGAAGGTATCTAGAACAAATTATAAGATAGATAAGAAGGGGAAAGAAAAAATCTATCATGTGAATCTCCTGAAGAAATATTTGGAAAGAGAACATCAGGAGGAGACACACTTGTTGACCTTGTCCATCGCCATGGAGATGAAAAAGGAACCACTTTCATCATTTGAGTATCCATTACACCCCTGTGAGACAGCAACACAGGTGAAAATCAGTACACATTTAACGAAAACTCAGAAAGAGAGAGTGCAACAGGTTCTAAATAATCATGCAGAGGTGTTAACAGACCGACCAGGGCATACAAACCCATTGGAATATGATATGAAACTGATAGACCCCACACCTGTCTGTATGAAACCATATTCGATTCCGTTTGCTAAGGAGAAAGCTTTGAAGGAAGAGATAGACTATCTATTGAAGGAGTGAATTATTTCACACAGTGAATCCTCATATAGTTCCGGTGTTGTACTCTTAAGGAAGCCCTCTGGAGAACATAGACTCTGTATAGATTACAGGAGACTGAATGCTATTACAGAAGGACAGGTGGATCCATTGCCGGATACAAATCAGCTGTTTGCCAGACTAAATAAAGCTAAATATTTCTCAAGGGTGGATCTGAGTAAAGGATACTATCAGATTCCAGTAAAACCTGAGATCAGAAAAAATTGTTGGATGTAAACATTTCGGAGGAACGTAATGAATCCCTGAGTTGCCTCTTTGATTGAGGATATTCCGAATGTTTCATACAGGATAATAAGAAGATTATGGGATCCACTACGAAAACTCTGCTATCACCAGGTATATGTTATCTCCTCATAACGTACATTTTGAGGGAAATATAATGTTCTCTGGACATATCATTGCGCAGACTCAGAGAAGAGAAATGGTGAATACGGGTTGCGAAGCAGCATTAAGACAAGCACTCACACTTGCGGCTGTTCAGTAACATAACCGAAATATATTATTGGTTGTAGAAGTCTGAGGCAGATTTCATGAGTAGTGCCTACTCTGAATGGACCCAACTACATAAAACCATGATAGCACCACAGCAGAGTAAAGTCAAGTTGACTTACATTTATCTATGTGTATATAGAATAAAGGACTGACATGGGATGTCTGTTTTAAGAGGGGAGATGTCGTGGAATATTCTAATCCACATATATAAATTATCAAGTAAATATAAAGCCTAATAAATACATATAATAAATAAAGGAAGAAGAATGGTAAAGAACAGTGCTGTCACAATGACAGTACTCGAAATCCCCCTTGTTTTCTACTTCGTCGGCAAATTGTAACGCTTTCACGTTGATAGTAAAAGCCTACTGTATTATTACCCGCGTTCTTCAATGAAACGTGTGCTGTATTTCTTGCAAAAACATTGAGATACCAAGCTGAACAATGACCTAATTTTAATATTTCATTCATTCCATTTTATACACGGCGTAACTAAAGACAGATGGACTAAAGGATAGAGAGAAGGGAGAGGCATAAAGCCGAACACGTGCAACACAAAACACGCGTCGCGCGATACACAATTACTACTATCACGCGTGTAAGGCCACATGCACTAACTTTTTCGGACGGACAGTGATAAAAACACTACCCTTCCCAGAGTTAGGTTTTAAAACCTGAAAAACGCTTATTGGGGAAACCTGACATTCTACTGTATTATGTCCGAAATCCTGACATTAGTCTGACAGTACAGCAGGACAGGTGGCGGTTCTCACATAAAAAATAAAAAATAAAATAAAAAAAAACAACAACACACCTATCCTAGAAATTGCATATTTTGAACGCAGCCACTTAGCTCTTTTAAATTTGTATATTTGGGTTCCTTAGGGCTTGCTGACAAAGAATATGTAAAACGTTACGCAAATAGTCTAGGAATTAACAAGTTATAACCAAAATAAAATAGTGGGGATGCCTGACAGCATGAAATCATTTCTGCTCATAAAATTTTTTTATAACGTGTTTAAAAAAACCGTGCGTACGGAAATAGCCTACCATGTAAACTCCAAATTGATTGGAGCGCAACAAATATAAGACTAAACACGATTGGTCGGGCTATAAATGCTATCCTTGGTTGTTAGGGGAGACGTAGGAAGTTAAAATTTTTTCAAACACTTGTCGAAACGTGGCTCCATTGGCCAGACTCGCTGATATACTCACTTAGGAGCGTTAGTTCGAGACCACTAGTTCAAATAAGCTTGATAAAGCAACAGTGCGTTGAAGCCAGCTCATATTTTTGCTAAATAAAAGCCTGGAACATAAGCAGATGGGAATTTGTGCCAGTATTTGTGCCAGAATTCATTGCTAATCAACGTATCTGTGTTTGTTTCCATGAATTGTGGTAAGCTTGAAACATTCAGTATCTTTTAATGAAAATTGAATGTGAATTGTTAATTTATGCCTGTATATATGTGTAGTTCAGTAGCAAACATGATGTAAAGCCTATAATGCTCCAGCCTGAACAGAAGGTGTCGGAGGAAAGTAAAACGGCATGGAATGGCCAAACAGTACACTGACACCTAGATGATTGACTAGAAAGAAATAATGCTGGAAGTGCAGAGGCGTAGTAACCATTAAGGAGGTTAATACTGGTATAAAGTATTTCAGATGAAGCTGACAGTTGGCCTAACGCTCTGAACTCAATGTTTGTGATGTATTGTGCTCAGTGTAAAAAGAGAGAATAAATTAGTTATGAAGTAGAAGGTACATCCTTCTTGTTTTCAGGGACCGTGGTCTTGATGGTATTGAGCAGCACCTGGTCAGAGCTTTGCTGAATCCAGAGTCGGACAGCATACTCCTTGGTCCATTTAGCTATCAGTGAGGTGTCTCCAGAGCACAGGGGAGAAATCGAGCAGAGGAGTCCTTTCCTGCCGCCATCACGCAAGATAAGCTGATGTGGCCAGCTGAGCTCAAAATTATGTACCCCCCATCTTAAAATAACATTGTAACATAAACTTAAGAGGGGAAGTAAATTGTTTTAATATCAGGAACTGAGAACATCTCCAATACTAGTTCCAATAAAGACAAACTATTGAAGTCATGATGACAAATACCAACAGAGCTTGAACAAAACAAAACCAGTATTACCTCAGATTACTACTACACAACTGACACACATAGGATACTTTTAATAATATATGTCACTACAATATTCATATTGATAAATTCTGTACATATAACTTGTAATTAAAATTGATTGTGATTCCTGGTTCCCTTTGTATTTGAATCAGGACACATATTCATTCATGACAGAAATGAATACATATTGTTATTTGAAAAGTTATCAGTGACTCCTTTAAGATATCCTTGTAGAGTGTTTTATGTATGTGAGTGTCACAGTGTTGTCAAGTGTGGTGGAATAAATTAAATTGTTTATCTGTCTGTTGTTGTTATGACTTACACTTCATCATACACATACCCTAGACATACAACGTAGTCATCACACTATTCCAGAATAATTCTGAATGAGATATATATATATATGTGGCAGCAAGTAAGGTTATCTATAATACACTACTCTTATTAGAATCGTCTAGGAAATTCCTTTTGTTGGCTCGGGATTGGCTTTTGACTTCCTTGTCCAGCTGACTGTACTGTTCGCTATATAGTTGCTTTAACCTGGGAGAACTTCGCTTCTGTTTTCTTTCTTTCCATTTCCTTTCTCATCGTTATGGTGTTTAATGATTCTGGTGTTATCCAGTCTTGCCTCTTCCTTTCCTGGAATCCCAAGCATGATTTGCTGCTTTCCTTATATATTGTTGAAATGGTGTTGAATTGCTGGTCTATATCATCAGTCAATGTCATTTCCTGACTTTTGGCAAATTGATATCGTTTCTTTATGTCAGCTGCAAAAGCTTTTCTGGTAAGGGCGTCCTTCAATTTGCTGATGTCAAACCTTTTCTGTGTAGTTACATTTGGTATAGCCCTTCTTAGTTTCACTTTTAGTTTTGCTACTACTAAATGGTGATCACTTCCCACATCTGCACCTCTTCTTACATTCACATCTTGTAATGCATGTCTCCATCTACCGTTAACCATAATGTGGTCTATCTGGTTTCTGTCCTGACCATTTGGTGATTCTCATGTTAATTTGTGAATTTCTTTGTGTGGGAAAAGTGTTCCTCTAATGACCAGGTTGTTAATGCTACAGAAACTTATTAATTTATCCCCATTTTCGTTTGCTGTTCCGCTGCCGCATTTCCCCATTACTCTTTCATTATATGTATTGTGTGTACCAACTTTCGCATTTAGGTCTCCCATTACTATAATAAGATCATATCTAGGTGTGTCTTCCATTTCTTTCTGCAGTTGTTGATATAATTCATCCTTGACCTCTTCATCGCTATCATTCGTTGGTGCGTAGCATTGTAGTATTGGTGAATCTCCCTCTCAATCTTAATCTTATCAGTCTGTTGTTAATGGGTTTCCATTCCAGTAATGTCCTTTCTATTCCTTTCTGTAGAATAATGGCTACGCCTTCATTGTGCTGTCCATCCTCTCTTCCAGAGTAAAGTACTGTTTCTCCCGTTGCTGTTTTAACTTTTCCTGCCCCTGTCCATCTGCTCTCGCTTAACTCTAGAATGTGTAACCTATAGTTTCTCATTTCTGCCGTGACCTGTTTTAGTTTACCTGTCTCGTACATTGTCCTGACATTCCAAAATCCTATTCTTGTATCATGTTTTGCTGTCAGGACATCCGTTTTCATGTCAGTGGCTTCTTTTCGGCTTTCACCACTGACAGTCATACGAGCCTCAGACTCCGGATGTCCATCCCACAGCAAAGTTTGTTCATTTGTTGTTGTTTCCGTAACTTCATTGTTTTTGACATAGACAGGGGTGTCAGCCCTATGCTAAAACCCCCAACCTGGAGGACCAGGGTGTCTGCTTTAGTCTGACCCCAGCCCGCGCAAACCTGTCCAGCTTGGTAGAACCTTCCAGGAGTAAAACTCCCGCTGGCATAGCTCTGGGGGTAATCAGGGTAAGCAAGCCGCCACACCTCGACAAGGTATTGACACCGGTGATGGCAGTTCTTCTTTACTGCCCATACATAATTCCCAGTTCCCCTTCCTCCGCTCACTGCCCCGTCAAATGTATGCGCCCCTGAGGTGACAACCTTCAGTTTTTTTTTTTTTTTAAGCGTGTTGTTTCTTTCGCCGTGTTCTTTTCTCTTCTGCTTGTTGTGAGAGCTTCTTTTCGCCCACTCTGAAGTAGCACAGAAGGGGCCATCGCGACTTGGTGCGATAGGCAGCTTCATCCTACCAGGTGTCTGGATTTATGTCAACTGCCTTCATGTCTCACTTGTACACATCTTTGAACCTCAGCTGCGATCATCCGGCCGTTCTTTTGACATCTGCCTGTTGTCCGTAGAAGATATCTTTAGGGATGGGACCATCTTCCATGCGGCGGACATAGCAAAGACAGTGTAGTCTGCGCTGTCTAGAAATTAGAATATTTTCATTTAATATCACTGACCTGAATCTCGAGTGTCTTCATTTAACACTTTTTTCTTCTGCTTCTTCAAGTACAATACCTGATGGCGTGGGCGCTCATGTCTTTCCACAACTTCTTATCGCCAGTACTATTTATCACTTATTTTGTTGACTTTGTGTCCATTCCATGATATCAAGCTGTCAAGCATCTTCTCTCATTGTCGTCCTCTGTTTTCTTTCAACCTGTCATGTTCTCGTGATATATGTTCCAGCTTTCTACTTCTCATAACGTGTACAAAAAAAGTGGATTACTTGCTTCTAACCTGAGAAATAAACTTTCCTTTGCACTTTGACCTCTGTCAGGACATCATTACCCTTTCGCCAAAAATGGTATTTTTAACATTCTTCTGTAAAACCCCATCTCTATGGTCTCTGGTGCTTCTCTTACTTGTTTATTAATTGTCTGTGACTCACTTCCATTTATCAGGATTGGTTCTCTGTAACACTATATAATGTATGAATGCGGTCCCGTGCTCAGAAAAATATTAATCTGCAGCCCTAAAAAAGGCATTGACGTCTGCCAGCCTTGGTCAATGAATGGTTATCATAGCGCTGCCCTCTGCTTCACAAACAGAAACGTTCCACGACTTGGGACTATCTCATGTCATGTCCAGGGACAGATATTTAAAATCTTCAATTTGATATTCATATTTTCTTTATTTAATCCACATTCACTGCACGTGCTTCAACGCAGCACGTGACTATAAGTGCTTTCTGAAAAACGAGGGAGCAGGGGAAGTAATGATTACTTTATGTTATTCCGATGAATGGTAGCGTTCTCTCCCCTACTCCATCAATTTAATTCTCTCTACCCTAAAGGGACTCAAATTATCCATGGTAGCAGTTCAGTACATCTTAACTCTTGGACGCAGGGGCGGTTTACGGCCGAGGCAACCTAGGCGTTTGACTATGGCCTGGAGATTTTAGCGTCCTAGCGCACAAATACACGCTTTTTTCCAAATGTCGCCCCGTTTTGGCGAGGCGAGCCCCGTTCAACATAGACACTGGGTCCGTCGATTATGTAATGGAGGATGTCCAAATATAAAAGACATTGCGGTCTGTTTTTTTTATTTATTTATTTTTTTGCCGTAACAATGTATTATTGTTAAAATAATAGAAAATAAGTCAAAAGTAGCCTCTCATGTTCACGTTCAGCGCCAAATTTACCAGCACATTAAGCACATGCTTAAGGCACCAGCGATACAGGACCACCAAAAGTGAGATTAAAGTTAGTTGCTTATCCTTTACATCACGTGGCAATCAACCCCAGCTTTTATTGGCTGTTTGTGATTTTTCTAGGCAATTTTTTTCATTCAGTAGTTTGCCATTGCTTTCTGAACGGTACGGCGCTTATACCAATGTTAAAAATCCCCACAAAGCGATCTGCTACCAAACCGCCTGCAGCAGGTTTCGAACCTGGTATATCTGGATTATGAAACTGCGTTCATATCAATTAGGCCACAGACGCCGACAAAAGTGAGATTACTCGATGATAAATTGATATTCCGATACTCGCCGCTAAAGTTACTGTCGTACCGATAGGTTTGGAAGTTATTTATGGTCCCGTCTGAGTAGAGTGGATGGTGATAAGTACGTGAGAAAAAGGTGTGAGAAATAGATTTCACGGTGAATAGTTTAAGGAGAAGATCTGTCTCTGGAATGAGTAAATTTCTCTAGTCCAGCCTATCTATCCGACTATAATTTAGTACAAGACAGTCTTTCCCTCCTTATACATGTAAATATAAGTTTAACCACACACACACACACACACACACACACACACACAACTATGTGACAACAAGACACACAAACGTGAAAAACTATGGTTAATTGGGTATGGGTCTGACCAACACACAAAGTTAAGTTTCTTTTGTTGTTTATTATCATTAAACTTGACAACACCAAATATCTAAAGAAAGATCAAATAAAATCAGATTTACATACAATGGAAATAACAGAATAAATGTGCCCTCCCTTTATTGAGGAAAAAAAACCCCAAAAAGTTAATAACCCAAAGGTCAAAGGTTAACACTATGTTACAGAATAGACAGTAAGGAAAAACAAAGTTCCTACTAAATACTACCCAGTAAAGTAAACAATTTTAAGCAAAAAAAATCCAGGTTGGTACAATTCCTGTAACAAAGAAAAATATTCACTCTCTCTGACATACAGTGGCCATTCAATCACGCTTACCTAATCTTGGTGATATCCCTTGGAATTACAATGGTTCCTGAATATACACAATGTCTGGTGTATTTCCTAAATTGGCCCCAGTCCATCCTCTAACAAATAAGATTAATAAGGTGGACGCCTAATTTGGTGGTTTATTCCTGGATGGACAAATGTCACTTCGAATAGTTAGTGTAGAAACCGAGATCTTAGGTTCACAGTAAACAGAGGAAAATACTTCCAGTATTGGGAAACATCTGGTTGCTAAAAACTGTTACAATCGATAAATGATGGTAATCCTATCGGCTGTCTCTATGGTGCGTGCCGATTCTGAAACAGTATAAATTCTGGATGATACACTTGAATACGACTGTCAGTCGTCAGATAATGTTATTTTTCTGCACAACCCCAGTGGGCTGATAAAATTGGAATAAAATATTGCTGGGTTTTGTAAGTCCAGTTAAATTTACAAGTTAAAATGTTTTTTTTTTTTTATCTTTGGCCAATCCTGTTCACAATTGAACTTGGGGACGCACAAGCCAAGAAAAATACAACATTAACCATTCAGTAAATGATGAACAAAACCAAAAGACCGCTGGACGCTCTTGTGATCAGGTCAGAAAATCAGAATGACAATCCCCACGAATGCTATTAACACATCTTCCACAATGGTTCTAGACTACGTGTTTAGACTATCCGAAAAATTATGAGTGACAACTGATAGCAGGTTTAAAAGACCACAGTTTATATATCATCATGGTCCTCTGATCTATAGATGATGCTACTTTTCACACTATTGTGCGTAGCGGAGAATCAGAAGCATGAGTCCCCCAGATGAAAGTTTACGGTCGGCCTTTCTTAGCCGTTAGACCGCCATTAAAGACTTAAATCCGTGTAACGGGGTTCTCGTAGATTTTGCCCGTATCTGAAGATCAAAGCTCGGGGTTTCCCTTTGTGTACGAACATCAAAGGGTACTCGGGGAAAGATTTTTGCCCGTGTGTCTACTTCAAAAGGTTCGGTGTTATTCACGTGCGGTCTGTCAGGTATCCGATGATTGACAGATCAGCTCGCGTGATAAACCTACGTAAACAAACCTGATTCGCTCCCTGTTATGACTGGCAGGTCACGAAAGTTAGTAAACAACTTCGTTTGATTACTGGTATGTTCAAAGAAAAGAGGCGTGGATGAAAAATAAGCTTGTGTGAGTAAGATAGGCAGAAAAATGCGTGGTTTTGCTAGCAAACCATAGGACGCTAACGGGATTACAAAGGCTGTCAGATTACTGTAGGCTATATTTCCATTATACGTCACAGTTACCATTCGGTAAAATATAATTTAGTTTGAAGTAGAGTTAACATTCGATAAAATATCATTTAATGTGAAGTAAGGTTAACATTAGTTAAAATATTTAGTTTCGAGTAAAGTTAACATTCGGTTAAATATAATTTAGTTTGATGTAAAGTTAACATTTGGTAAAATATCATTTAGTTTCAAGTAAAGTTAACATTCGGTAAAATATCTTTCAGTCTGAAGTAAAGTTAACATTCTGTAAAATGTCATTTAGTGTGAATTAGTTAGTTAACAGTTAACATTCGGTAAAATATCATTTAGTTTGAAGTAACGTTAACATTCGGTAAAATATCATTTAGTTTGAAGTAACGTTAACATTCGGTAAAATATCATTTAGTTTGAAGTAACGTTAACATTCGGTAAAATATCATTGACTTTCAATCAATACCCTTTAGCTCCCCGAGGAGCATAGGCCTTCAACAAACACATGCCAAGTCTTCCTGTCCTGTGCCACCTGCTCAAGTTCTTTCCATGTTTTCCTCATCATTTTCACCCTGTATCCAGTTCTCTTCTCCATGTGTTTTTTTGTCTACCTCTGCCTCTCTTTCCCTGTAGATTCCATAACAAGGACTGCCTTGTAATGCTATCAACAGGTTTCCTCAATGTGTGTCAGCGTCTTCTTCTCACTTTTCTTCCGCTGGCACTTGTCTGGTTCTTGTCATTAATTCCACATTTGTGACTTTGTCATACCATTTCAGTCCTTCTATTCTACACAAGCACCCGTTTATAAAAGTCTGTAGCTTTTTGGTTGTTGTTTTTGTTGCTCTCCATGTCCGACAGCCATATAATAGAAGAAGAAGAATCATTTATTTTGAAGTAAAGTTAACATTCGGTAAAATATAATTTAGTTTGAAGTAAAGTTAACATTCGGTAAAAATATCATTCAGTTTGAAGTAAAGTTAACATACAATAAAATATCATTTAGTTTGAATTAAAGTTAACATTCGGTAAAATATCATATAGTTTGAAGTAAAGTTAACATTCAATAAAATATAATTTAGTTTGAAATAAAGTTAACATTCGGTAATAAATCATTTAATTTGAAGTTAACATCTGGTAAAATATCGTTTAGTTTGAAGTAAAGTTGGCACTAAATAATTTATCATTTAGTTTGAAGCAAAGTTAACATTCGGTAAAATATCATTTAGTTTGAAGTAAAGTTTACATTTGGTAAAATATCGTTTAGTTTGAAGAAAAGTTAACATTCGGTAAAATATCATTTAGTTTAAAGTAAAGTTAACATTCGGTAAAAAATATCATTCAGTTTGAAGTAAAGTTAACATACTGTAAAATATCATTTAGTTTGAAGTAAAGTTAACATACAATAAAATATCATTTAGTTTGAATTAGTTAACATTCGGTAAAATATCATTTAGTTTGAAGTAAAGTTAACATTCAATAAAATATAATTTAGTTTCAAATAAAGTTAACATTCGGTAATATATCATTTAGTTTGAAGTTAACATTTGGTAAAATATCATTTAGTTTTAATTATCCACCACTCTGTTAATGAACTTACATGAAGCAGATCGTACGGCAGAGATAAATGTCACAACAAGGCTGAACTTGTTTCAAATTCGAAAAACTGTGAAGCATGAAAACATACATAATTTTAACAAGATATAGCTATATATAGTTCAGCGGTTCTAAGGTAGATTCTCACACCTCCTAAGGTGTCGACTCCTGCCTTAGACCGTAAGCCGAAGACACAGGAGAATCCAAACACGAGGTAGAGCACGTGACATAAAGGTAAGGTAAAGGATCCCGTTACACGCCTATTAAGGCATATTGGGAATAATGGTGTTAGGCCCATATTTTTTGACCATCGGCACACTAGGGGTGACGTGGTCAACATCACGCCGGCCGCCTTAACCTTCCCAGAGTTGCTCTGGTACCCAGTTGGGGCTGGGTCGACCCAGGAGCCGTTCACGGCCTAAAAAAATCCCACCTCATCTGGGGATCGAACCATAGACCACTGAGCTAGGAAGCCAGTGCACTAACCACTATGCTACCGCGGCTCCCCACGTGATATAAAGCCACCATAATATGTTCAGTGCTGAAGACATGGAAGTTTTTTGTTTTTTAAAAATAAAATCTTCCTCGTTTTGACGAGGTGCGCCCTGTTCAAACTAGACACAGGGTCCGTTGATTATATTAGGGCGCATGTCCAAGCATAAAAGACCTTACGGTCTGGGTATATTCTCCAATATGAGTGATCTTAATCCGGCACTGTTCACACATGCCTAGAGTCTCGAACAACCTGAAACTGCCACTGATTGGTCGTGTCTGTCAATAAATCTTTTAGTGGCCCCCACTTTGTATTCATTCATTCATTCACCTCCCAATGGAGCATGTGACGTCAACAAATACACGCCCAGCCTTCCTATTCCTGACAAGCTTAACAGAGATAAATAAGATATGGAAAGATGCGGAATGGGTGGCATAGGGCACGATGGATTGGATTAAAGACCTGATATCCATAGGGCACGATGGATTGGATTAAAGACCTGATATCCATAGGGCACGATGGATTGGATTAAAGACCTGATATCCATAGGGCACGATGTATTGTATTAAAGACCTGATATCCATAGGGCACGATGGATTGTATTAAAGACCTGATATCCATAGGGCACGATGGATTGGATTAAAGACCTGATATCCATAGGGCATTGTGGATTGGATTAAAGACCTGATATCCATAGGACACGATGGATTGTATTAAAGACCTGATATCCATAGGGCACGATGGATTGATTAAAGACCTGATATCCATAGGGTGCTGAAGCTCGGTGATGATAGTGGAATGTAAGTAGTGTATGTGTGTATGTGTGGCCGGGGCAGGTGTTCCTTAGGACTGGAACGGCACCATATTACCATCATGTGGCAGTGCCGGTATATGCAGTATTTTCAGTTTACTTTACAGAGAGCAGATGTTTAACTGGCCTAATCACCAGAGATCTAGATTTCTCTCCTAAATTTGTGTTACCAGGTTCGATTTTCTTCTCTTAGGTGTTGATGTAGCGAATTTAATTGAAATGGATAGATTTCTTAGCTTAATCTCAAAACTGTAGTAATTCACCTTTTCAACAGCGTTCGATTTCATGCAAAACTTTTAATATCTTTCAGCATGAAACTTAAATTTCAACAAAGTCTGGAATTCAGAACATTTTTACAATAATAAGCATAATAAAGTTTTAACATCTCATCAGATGCTTTCATCGATGCAAAAATCCCTTTTTGCATCTTTGTCTCATAGGCCTACTCAATTGTCAAATATGGCGAACTTTCTCATTCCACCGTGTTCCTTCCTTTAAGTTACCGTCTTATCTTAGGTTCGACGACATTTACCCATCTCTTCAGATTTGTCCTTGTTTTCTTTATCATCATAAGTAATCCTTGAGCTAAATACTTTCCAACACAAGGATATTTTCTGCTCAGCACGGTTTGAGGTGTAAGACTAGTTTTTGCAAATTGACTCAAATCCTCGAACCTAGTTCTGCTGCGACTAGGGTTGGGAGCTCTATTCAAAATATACATTGAATGATAGTCACTACTTACGCAAGTAAGAAATATAAAACCACTCAATGTCCTGAAATGCACATTTTATAATAAATGTTGAAGTTGACTTCCTCAAACTAAGAAATATGTAGAGCTGGACCAGATACGACCTCTTGAAATGCGCTCTTTCATTCTACTGCCAGATGGCGTCCTGTTCTATATTCCCCGGGGTAAATCTGAGCTATCCGATTGGTCAGGGGAAATCACCCAATTATTAGAAATAGCGTGTAGAAGCGACTCTACCCTAAATATGTGACACTATAATTTTTTTATATTCTGTTTCTCATAAAATATAAAATTATGGGGTAGTCTGTGCTTCCTCCGTCTTGTTGGAGTATAGCCTGTTTCCAAAGGAACAACTATGTACACGGCCACATATAGATCCCGGGGCTCCGCAAATGTATCCCGTAGGGAGACATTTGAGTACCATCAATAACAAAAATTCATCCCCAAAAATTTCTAAGTTCAAAAAAAATTTTCAAAAAAATTTAAAGTTCACAAATTTTTCTAAGTCCAAAAATATTTCCAAAAAAATTTAATTTAATTCCTATACTGGGGTCCTATGTCTATATGAGGTCGTCTGCTATGTAAAAAAAGCTAGTAGTGGACATCAACTTCAAAAAGTGTAACTTATTCATCACATCATAATATTTTTCACCAAATTTACAAATTGGCAACACTGCCCAACAAAATCTGCAAAACAATCATAAGGTCATCAGTAAAAAAAATGTGACGAGTGGCAACACTGGGAAATGAACAATAAAATATCTTATTTGCAGAACTTGGCTGGATTATCATAATCTATTACATTTCATTCAAAAATATAGTTGATTACATTCTCCTAGATATGGTGGGGGTGTTATCTCTTTTCTTTTCCTGTTATTTGCTCCATATTAAAAGCCTGCAAGTACTTAAAAAATCTTTTTTTTTCCTGGCGTACTTATTTATTCTATTTCCCAAGTACTCTGCAATATTCCAAGAAATGTCCAAAATCTCTAATTCCTATGGTAATGGCAATCCACTTTCATAGAATAGCCAATGTTTTCATGGGTACTCATCATCATCTTCTTTTTTTTTTCTAGTGAATGAGCCACTTGCTCATTATTACATGTAGAAAACATCTCTAGACATAATATGCATATTTTATCAGACGATAATACAACCAGCCTCATTTTTATAAGTAATCATTTTTCACAATAAAAGCATTAAAACCTCATGGCTTATCCTTATTTATTTATCTGAATGTTTCCTTGTTATTGACATTTTCCAAATGGTAAGTGTATAAATTCGTTCTAAGTCCGTCACTGTAGAAAATGTTCTATATTACATTTTTTTTTTTTTTTTTCAAAATATGTGATGTTTGTCTCCAATATCCGTGCGTCTGGTGGTGATCCTGTCCATTAGTCAGTTATTTCTAATCATTCCTTCTTTTCTGTCAATACAGTATTTTTTTTTGTGAACTCTTCCCTAGAAATATTATTTTATATATATATTTATTCTTCGAAGATCTTCTTTGACTTACCATACATCAATTTTCAAACATCAAATTATTCAGCAACCAACAGACGAATGTGTTACTATCATATTATGAAATATAAGGGAAAAGAAAAATATAGTTTCCAAATCATCATGAATTTTCTACATTGGGTTCCGTATTACTTTATTTTCTCTGTTAAGACAACTGCTTATACTCTTGACAATATGTATCCATGTTGTCACTCTCGAGGCATCCTTGTATACAATTTATATTTGTCTCCTTTTTTTTTTTTTCATAACACCCATGTATCATTTATGGTGTTCCAATATCATTGTATCCATTCTAGTCCTCCTGTTATCTTGAGAATTCATCCTTAGTAACTCCCTATGTACCTTATCTAGCAATACCTTTATGCAAAACACATCAAACAATTATTTATGGAACTATCAACTGAGATGTAAGAACTGTTTGACAATATGAGATGAAAAAAAAAATTTTGGGGTCATCACTCAAAAAATGTGACATAGAAAGGAAGAAAATAATCAATTGATCGTGAGGAATCTACAATATTCTTATAAGACAAAGTTCCTGGCACTCTGACTACTATTTATCCATATTATTTCTGGTTATCCTTGCATACAGTGTACCATTTCCATTTTCTTTATAAGTCCAATTCATCGCTCATGGTGCTCCAATATTTAAAATGTGGATCCTTCCTATTCCTCTTATTCTGTACTGGAAATATATCCTTATTAATTGTCCATGTACTATATCTGCGAATATTTATCATCAATATATCAACTAATCATTTATAGAACCATTAACATAAATGTCTAGACTTTACCAAAACATGAACAAAAACATGTCTTTTTACATATGTGCAAAATTTCGACACCAACTCTGCCTTCGCTGGTCGAGGGTTAGTCAGAGTTATGTGGTGCCTGTAACATCCGCTGACTACAGCCAGATGGGTGACTTATGGTACTTATAATTCAAAAATCTCATCCGTCAGTTATCTTAAGTGTGGGGCGGGGTCTATTTCCTGGTGTCCTTGACAAAGTTTGTTGCATTTCCAATCTAGGTTTTTTTTTTTTTTTTTTTTTTTTTTTTTTTTTTTTTTTTTGTCATAATATCTCCATGATATATCTGTGACATGTCTGTCCTTGGGATAACGTTATTTTCTTATCCAATATCCTCGGGGTGAGCAAATCTCAGTACGTCCAATTTCATCAACCATGTATTTTTTTTCTCTCTTGTAATTCTGGGTATATTATGAGTATAGTAAATTGTCAATTTATTTCAACTATCTTACAACATTCTGTAATTCGTGATAAGGAATAGTCATTTGTTATACAACCATGTTCATATTAAAAAGGCAATGAGCAAAAATAAAAGAGATAACCACTCCAAAAATGCGGATGTATCTCTATTTCCTTTACCTCTGGGCGTAGCAATTGTTCAGTCATTATTTTTTTCTCTCATTATTTAATCTCCATTTTGTGACCTTAGCACCTGTGGTTCCATGGGATTATCATAATTCATTTGTGTCTCTTGTCTACTGATAATCCTTCAATAATGACTTCAAATATGGTCCTCATATGTGCAACAATCATCTGCTCTGATTTGTTCCATGTCCATGGTATTCATCAAATATTCTATTATATCCTTGTCTTATCTCGTAACCACGAAAGACTAAGATTATTCCTCCTTCAATGTTAATGTGGGGGATTTTGTGCATAAACATTACAACAAAATCTCAGCTGTGACAACATAAAGTTTCACCTTAATATAAAATGGCATTTTCATCATACATAACCAGTTGCTTCTTCATCTCATGTGTCATTAGTGGTTATCATGTGGTAATGGGGTATTCAATGTGGGTTCAGCATATACAAATGCTGTAGAGGGGTATTTCATTTGCTAGGTCAGCATGTGCAAATGCTATTTCTTTAACATGGGCAAAGGCATCATCAACAAATAGGTGTAATTTGTTCAATCTGGGGTTAGCATATACTAATGCTCTCAAGGGATTCTTCATTTGCAGAAATTCAGCATGCGCAAATGTCATTGGGGTACTTGTGATATCAACAAAATATTGTTGGAGTATCAAGGATCAAGCTGGTGGGGGTATGAGTGGCATAGGGTGATTTATTTTCTCTTTTTCTTCTTCAGCTGCTAACCTCAGGGCAGTCAATGTTTTACAATATTGGCTTATCATCATCAAAATGTGTGAGGGTGGCATATACACATAATACATTTTATATATAAAAATTTCAATTGTTTTTTATCTTCTCATTTTTCTGTTAAGTCTTTTGTCTCTTTTTCATTTTTTTTTTTTTTTCATTTCTTTTTTTTTAATGTTTGTATCACAAGTACTAAAGAATGATAAAAATCAATTCACTAAACACTAGATATACTATCAACATTTCTAATAGTAAATCCTAACCAATAGGGCTGCAAGTAATAGTTTAGGTTAGAATAGAATGAATGTTGTAGCAGTATCTGTTGTCAATAAGTGGCGAGGAAAGGGTACATCAAGGATCTCCTGATTACAACATGATTGTAATTCCAAGGAATGAATATGATTGGGATTGAAAAAAAATCACAAGTCTAGAATGTCGTCTCAAAATAGTGGAATGGAAAAATAGTAAGTCAAAGATGAGTAACAGTGGGGTGAAGGAAATCTTATTATAGAGAGTCAAGGTTGGGATATGGAATCTCTTTAGGAGAATGTTTAAAATTCTTGACAGTACTAATATACATCTGGGTCTAAAATAATAATGTACATTTGAAAATAAATAATCCTGTGGAGAAAAATAGCATAACATACAATACTGGTTTTGGGTATGAATTATGTGCTGTTAAGAGATGTCATAGTAGGAACAGTATGATTGGTCAAGGTGATAGAATAAAGGAGTTTAGCATAAATGAGATCACAGAAATATTAGTATGGGGTAAGAAAAAAATACTGGTGTAAAGTGTCTGCATGAAAATGCTGGTGAATGGAGCGTGGAATATGATCAGTTACAAAAGTGTAGATCAATGTTACAACAGAATAGTGTGACACATGTGTTATAGGTAAAGTTGTGTAACCTTCTAAATATCAAAAACTGTCTGACTAATAAGGGTGTCTGTAAACAAAGAACATTGTATCATCTGTGTCATCTTTATTTCAAAACACTATAATATGTCCAATGAAAATCCTCCGTGTGCTGGTCTTGATTTTCCTCTGACATCAGTAGTGGTATGGCTGGGAAAACTTTCTGGCATAAGGTCATCTATAACTGTTAATCTGAACATAGTCTGAAACGAAAGTACATTTGAAAGTTAGTACATTGTTAATCACTATTTTCACATTCGCGGTGACCGTACATGGGATGGCATGTACATTGAAGACTTGAGGGGCGTACTTCAGAAAAGCTTCGAAAATTTTTCCATCATCTCCAGCATTGCGATTTCCCTACCGGTTAGGCGAGAATCATACTGAGTAACTGTGGGTGACACTGCATTTGCTGATTGTTGGGGCTCTGAGGACATTGGCGAATGCGGTGATGGCTTAACATCTTTTGATTGCGGTGATGGTTTCACTGTGGTAGGGGTTTGTATGGCTGGAACATCTGTTAGTTTTGAGGCAGGTATATGTTTCGCCTTGATTTATCTTCTGACTTGGGCCTGTGGTACGTTAAGGGGGAACACCCACCCAGAAATGGGTTATCTTTTTAAAAAATTGTTTTTGACTAACAAACTTGTTGAGGCATAAAATTTGGCCAACGTTGGTTTGGGCACATGATATTTATATTTTATGATGAACAAAGTTTACTGATAAATTTTAATGTTTTATGTGAAATAATTAATTTAACATGAAGTTTGGAAAAAAAAAGAAAGGAACCCCCAGTCAGATTCTGGAATAAATTTCATACAAAAAAATATGCAAAGAATGCCAAACCAGCAGATGATGTGCATAACATCTCTACTAGGGCGTGTAGAACACCCAAAAAGGTCTACCCCAATGAGTTTTGTAGACATAGTGGCTTTGCAATATGACCCTTTAAATAGCACAAACTAGAACTTTGTATAGCATATCTCTGTTTCTATAGCCATGTAAGAAAAAAAGTGGAAGTTCACGCCATAAAGGATTAACATGGGCTATCTAGTGTGCAAAATTTGAAGGCATAGCTTTAAAATTGTAAAAATATCACCGGAATTGTGAATCGCAAGCCCTGTTTTCGTTAAAGTTTAGTGTTTGCGAAAAATGTTAAAACACTTATCTGAATTGATAACATTGGTTTCTCACATGGGCAGTTAACACATAATTCAAAAAGAATATCAAAGTAAAAAGGCTTATAAATATTTAAAACACAATTATTATATGAAAATCAAAAATAACCTTTTTTGTCTTTTTCTGGGTGTATATGCCCCCTTAACGTCTTTGACAGTGGGCGTAATTTGCACACTGTTGTTTTTGACTAGTAGAGCTGAGGCTAACACTTCTCGGCTTGGTTTGGGCACATGATAGCGTTTCTTCAGAATCTTTCGTCTGATATAGTTGTGCTGTATACGCGGAATTTTGTTGCTAGGCATGGAGGCAATGGATTCTGTTTTATAGGCGCGTTTGACGCTGAAGCTGACTGGTACAAATAATGTACTATCCGCATCACTGGTTTCAATAGAACTAGCTGTATCAATGTCTGTTTCTTGTTCATATAATTCTACCATTTTTCTGTCATTATGTTCGTTGGGGTCTGACAAAGCTGTGCTGGGGTTGACACTGTCTTCTCTCATGTCTTGTTCTGTTTCGTCTCCATAAAGATTGCTGGTATATGGTTCAACAATCTGCTTGGGTATAGTTTCTTCAGGATCTGATTGTTCTGAACGAGCAATCTTGTTCTTGTGGTTAGGGTTTTCACTAGTATTAAAACTAGAACTGCCTGAACTGGGGGTGTGATAGGTAGCAGCTGACGATTTATCACTGCGGGAGTAAGTTTGAGTGTGGATATAAGGTGTTTTCGTGTTGTCATCGTGTGACGTCTGTGGCATGATTTCTTCATTTCTAATGCGCAGGTCTCTGTCTTGTAGTCTATTACGTAATTCAAGTGGTGGGATATCTTCTTCGCTTTCGGACGAGTCTCGTTGTTGTCTTGCTCGATGTATTTCATCTGTGGGTGGTCTGGGTATGTGGTCGTCTTGGTAAAATTCAGTGTCTGTCGTCTCTGACTCTGATATGTCAGACGAATCTGTGCTGGATGGATTATAATTTAGGGTGGCCTTTCTGACTGGTCTTGTATTTGTCGTCAGAGGCGGAATGGGCCGGTGATTATCAATTTTTGATTTGTTTTACGTGAGCTTTTGTTTGGTGTTGTTTCTCTTCATTCCAAATAATGAAGTTTACAGGCGTAGTTTGTTTCATGATTTTGTATCCATCTAACCATCGGTCATCGAATTTTGAACTGCGTACATGTTTCTTGTAGTATACTCTGTCTCCTATTTTGTACGTTGGTAGCTTGGCTGATTTATCATGTTGTTTCTGTTTCTTGTGAAATGCCTTCTGCGTATTTCGTTGTGCAATCTGGTGAGCTTTATACTTTTCTTGAAGGATTATTTCGATGGGGTCTTCTCCCATGTATTTTCTTTGTGGGCGAAGTAGGTTGTCTAACGGAAAGTTTGGTTCTCTTCCGTATAGCATGAGAAAGGGTGACATTCCTGTGGTATCGTTCACGTTTACTCGGATGGCTTCAAGAGCTTGGTTAATGTATAGGTCCCAGTATTGGTGGTTCCCCTTGATATATTTGCTAATAATATCATGTAGGGTGGCATGCATGCGTTCATTTCTGCCATTTGCATTTGGGCAATAATAAGTGGTTGTTGTATGCTCAATATTCAGCTGGTGTAAGGTGGCTTTAAATGGGTTACCGATAAACTGTTTACCGTTGTCTGAAATGATTCGTTTTGGACAGCCATGCCTGGGAATGAATTCTTGTAAAAAAATTTGCGTGATGGACTGCGATGTGGCATCACTGAGTGGGTAACTTTCTGGCCAAACAGAGTATTGGTCAACTATGTGCAGGAGGTATTTGTTGCCTGATTGGGGTGAGTGGGTAAGGACCTGATAAGTCAAATGCTCACTGTTTGCATGGGAATAAGGGGAAGGTTCTTTGCATTTTCTTGAAGGGAAGAATTAAATGTGGCTTCATGTTTCTCAATTTACAATGTCTTTGTAGAATGTTTGCCAATAATCATTTTCTTTT